>PVKM010005251.1:0-48762 GCA_004027735.1 Carollia perspicillata
TGGCTCCTTCGTTTTCTGTAAAAGGTAGTCACCTAAAGCAACCTGTGCATAGTAAATAAGGACCATCATGAAATGTGCCCAGAAATTCAATAAAGACCAGTCATGGCAAGGGCCGGGGCTTTTGCTCCCCTTGAGAGAAAAGCCATGCTGTCCCTTTTCCTCTACTGGACTCAGTATGTCTCATTTCGTCCATAATGATGTGGACACTGTGGGCCGGTGTCCGCATCAAAAAAATAGGATGTAATTTCCTTATGTTTTTAAAGAAGAAAATTAGGAAAAATTGAAAATCATTAGGAACATAGTGTTTTGTGAATCACATAAAAAAGGAATGAGATAAGGAAAAAATGGAAGGCTGATTTTTGTTTATTCAGAGTAATTGTGTTTCTTCTAATGAGTCCCATTCTCATCCTTTGCGGGAAAGATTCCTTAGAGTCTTTATCACTAAGTTCATATAGACAGTGAATCACATCAGGGATCTGGGAGGTTGCTCCAGCCTTCCAACTTACTGTGGTGAGAAGTATGAAGGATTTATTAACACAGAGCTATTCAGAGTTATTGATGAAAAGAAAAGATCCATCATGTAACTCTCAGGGCACCAAAGGAGATTCTACTTTATTGATTCAGTAGTTAATAGAATCAGTCATTTATATGACCTGTTAAAAATGATTTGAATTTGAATGATGAATTTTATGTGGCCACTGAGTTTTTTGAAAGTAGGGAGGGAAAAGAAGGAACACATTTTGCTAAAATAAATATTTTGTCCGCTTATTTTTAAACCTGAGTATAATTCACATGACAAGAATGAGTTGCGTAATAGTTAAAACAGTCATCAAGAAACAAACAAAAACAAACAAGTGAGTCTTTACCAAGCAATCTTTGCTCCAAAGAAAGCTGAGTAACCACCTATTATATTTTCCCTTAGTCATAATGTTCACTCTTCTTTCCTTGCCTCCCTTACATTTCATTGCAATAAATAAACACAAAAATTCAAAAATGTCCCAATGCCACATAAATATGTCACAGTGTCCCCTTATATAAATAATTGCATGCATTTAGTTTCTCATATTTGAAATAACAAGGTAACTTTTAGTAGATCTCTCTTATTTGTCTTAGAAAAAAACACCTAAATTTGGGTTCCGAGAACCCCTCTCCCACCTTCAGAATGTGTCCAAGTGCTATAGAACAAAGGTTAACAACATGTCCTTTGTTGCTAGACAGAGCTACACCTGCCTCTTACAACTCCACGATCTTGAGCAAACAACGGCCTTGCTCTGCAGTCCCCTCATGTGTAAAATGGGGCACGCAGTGGTCATGTCTGGATCACAGACATCATTCCACTTTCAATGATTCATCTATTTGTTGTCATCCAAGCTCCTTGCCAGTAATTGGAGTAGCAGTGTTTATATATATATGTATATATAGTTTTTTTTAGTTGCAGCCAAAAGCTCAGTAATAAAGGAAAAAATAGACCTACCTCACAGAGCTTTTGTAAGGATTAAAGGAAGTAATGCATGCAAAGCACTGAGTTTTATATAGTGCCTAGGTTCATAACAAGTTCTCAATTAAATGTAGCTATTGCTGTTTCTGTTGTCACCCCGGCAAAGAATCCTGGGGAAAACAGCCATGTCCACTTTGATTTGGGGAGGGGGTGGATTTGGAAAGAGGAATAGTGTTTGAGCCAGCTCTAATCTTTTGGTATCTCTCTTCCCACTTGTAGTGGGGCTCTCTGTTGTACCATCTGATCTCACATTTTAATTCTTAACATTTTCCCTCTCTTCTGGTATCCTTTGATTTACACTAGTTTTCCTCTTCCTAGAATTTTTACTCTGTTAAATGCCTTGAGATGAACACAGAATGGAGTTAATGACGAAGAACTCACTGCCTTTTCTCTTTTGCTTCATGTTTTCAAAGAATTACAAGATGACGTTCTTATGAGGAGATGGAGTCAGGGCTGTGGCTAGTGGATTTTCAGCTACCTTGTGCCTGGAATGAATTAAAGCTTTTATGTTTCAACACTAGAAAAAGTCATGTTGCTAGATATTTGGAAATCACTGCAGGCAGGCTTTTTTTGAACAAGGTACTGGGAAGACTGAGAAGTCAAGGTGGATATTCTGAGGGTAAAAATGTGTGTCCTGTGGTTGTCAGAAGAAAGAGTGATCTGGCTACACGGACAGAGTGAACTGTGTTCCTGTGGCCTGAACAGGAAGCATAAGTGACTGGTCCCAGGAGTAGTGTGGATGTGCTGCTGTGTGACCGATGGGAATTCATGCCCCCGTTTCAAGTCTCTCCGACTAACGTATGTCATGCCCTTGGAACATGGGACAAGGTCCTTGTGGCTGAGCCTGCTAACATACCAGCAGAGTCACTTGCCTTTATGAGAATCACGTAAGCTTAGACCATGAGCCACGCAACAGCAAATAACATGAACTGCCATCAAAGGCTTCGCCCCCATTTTTCTGAACCTCATAAGCCCAGGCCGTCCTGGTGTTCCCCTAGGAAGAACAAGGAAGTCATAAAACATTAACCTTTTCATGATCCTTGGCCATTTGAGCTGGAAAATGGGTATGATTTGTTTTAGAAATATGAAGAAATGTGTCATTTTTATGTACCTGAAATTGCATAGGAAAACCCCTACTTGCTTCAGACTCCTAAGGTGGATGGTTTGCCTGGTTGTCTAATCATCCAGTGTCTTATGCTCTGATGCCACAGACCAGGCCTTTTCATTTCTGGATGACTCTGAATACCAATGTTAAATATTTTTTTAAAATTTCATTTGTTATCGTTAATCCTTGAATATTAAAATAGTCCAAAGGAAATGTTAGTTTTTCTTTCCTTTTTCCTATGTTCATTTCCCTTTCAATTCATAAACCAAAGTTTATGGTCTGATATTTGAAAAAAAAAACAATGTTCTGCACACGTTAAGTAGTAAACCATCACTACACCATTCGTAACAAACCCCATGCAGAGCATCTCCCTGCCCGACAGAGTGTTTAGAGAGGAAACACTTAGTGAAAGCGTTAGAAACAAAATGCATTTCAACGAAGGCAGTGTGGTGTGCAGCACATCAAAATATGGAGATTAAAGCACTCGCAAACTTTTCTCTATCACAAAACTGTCCTACTTGTCATTTCAGAAAACTAGTCTATCAAGCATATGCTTTGATCATTTATAATGGATTCTTTCTGACTGGCTGTCAACATGAAAATTAAAATGCCTAGTTGAGAAACCACAAAAGCAACTTTGGTAAAGAAAGATTAATCATTTGTTCCAAATAACAAAAGCATCTTCACTAGTATAAATCAGTGTAATATCATTAGGAACTTCTATTTTCTGTAGAAAACACACACCACATCTAACATTTAAATTAAGGTAAACTGCTTGTGTTTAGTATCTATGATATGCCTTCATCTGTAGACCTAGACATTGACAAAAATAAACCAATAGAGTACATTTTGTGAGGGTGTGAAATCACTAGTAATATGTCCATTCATGGAGAGCTCGATTATTCACATATTTAAATTAATCACACTATTAAAACACAAGTGCATCTTTTATGTTCTAACAAGTTAAGGAAATGAAGGAGACCAGCTCAACAAAGGCAGGTGGGCATTTCCTAAGGACAGTCTTCCACTGACAGTGAGCCCTGAATACTTTGAAAGTAAGAACTGATTTTTTTCTACTTTAGTTAAAGCATACACTTTTACATGTAAAGAAATGGTCCTATGAAGGAAGAAAAAACCAACAACATAACCCTAAATATTATTTGTAATAATTTGAAAGTGAAATACATGTTAGCTGATTAATATAATCATCTACATCTAGGATATTTGGCATTTTAAATTTTCCAATCTTTATTAAACAAGCAATACAAGCTTTCGATATGCTTATTTTATATTTAAACAAACTATGTGACAAAATTGTGATGCATATTAGCTCCTTCAGCTTTTCACATTTCACAGTGTTAGCCTGGCCCAAATGGTTTCACATTAGAATCCTACCATGAGTTATGAATGATACAGACAGACTGAAATTCCTGGTGTGAACGTGTGAACATCAAGCATGCAAGTGGTCATTACAGGAAAGTAAGGTAGCTTTCAACTTAAACAAGAACACAAAAGACAAGATCAAATCTTTGTGGAACATAACCAAATCCATAATTTTCCGTGTCATTGACAAGCTAGAACTTAACTTTAGGTACACATTCATTATCCGAGATACAGAGTTACTCTTTCAAAAGGGTAGATAATTAAGCACTTGATAGTCAAACATATTCTATCTGGAGAAGCATAATTTACATCCAGAATCCTTTGAATTTCATCATTTGACTTAATTAATGTTTCCAGCTACATAAAATGTGTCGTCAACATGCAGGGACTTGGCATTAGATGAATGTTGACAGGAACGCATGTCACTTAATACTTACGGAACATTTCCTTCAATGACCAAGTTATATATAAAATATTAAGTCTGAAGTAAATCAAGGGAGATGGGAAACTTCAGGGAGGTGAAGTGAAGGCAACTATTCTTAAAGCAGTTTTCTCCTCCAAAGATGATGATATGCTACAGAAGGTCTCTATTGTCTTCCATGTCTGAATTTCTAAATCATTAATGCACGGGTTAGCATGCTTTTTGAAAACACAGAATTAAAATTAAACCACTTTATATACTTTTTATTTATGCAATGTATAAATTGGTATTTTGTTTATATTTCCTCCCTAGAAATAAGCTGCAAATGCTGTGCATGCGTGCAAACACACTTAGCTATTGAGAAATGTAATTATTTGCCATATTACTTTTTTCCTGTAGACCCTCATTTTCTTTTTCTAGCTAATAGTGCAGAATTGATGTGGGCGAGGCTCTGGCTTTAAGGTATATCTGTTGCATGACTTGGATAAAATGCACGTTACAGACTGACGGGTGAATGTGTGCCCATCTGACTTGCCTCCGGGAAAGCAGCTTGGGAAACTTTCCTTGGAGCTATTTCATTTTCTTGGTTTATTCAGGAATCAGTCTTGACTTACATGGATTCTCTGCTAAGGTGGAGCTACGTCCCCTGGGTTTATTCTGTAAGAGTGACAGTATTTCAGGCTTTGCTCTTTGCTGTACAGGAGATTTCAGGGGCTGTCTCCAAGGGTTCCGCAGACCTGGAAGGATTTGAGGGGGGTTTCAACTTAAACTCCGATGCTAACATACAAATCAGAAAGCTTTTGCCTGATGATGAACATTAAGATGATTCTTTCCAGATTGATGTTCCATATAAACCATGAAAATTACTTTGGGTTCGTAAGTCCAGAGTCAGAAGGAAATCAAAGAAGTCTCTATAATAATCACTAACATTCCCTAATTTCCAGTAACGTTCATTCCCCACCCATTTCATATGCGTCCTTCTGCTGTGAACAACCCTGGGATCTAGGAGAGGTGCAGAGAGCCAGCATGGCTAACGTCACACGGCGATGGGTGGTAGAGCTGTGAGCGATCCAGGTCCAGGTGTCCCTGACTGAAAAGACCAGAATTTTCTGTCACAGCACACTTTTCCTCAGGACATGATGAAAAGAGGGTTGTGAAGTCATCTAAGAAATCATTTAACTCAAATTTTCCCTTCATTTTGAAGTAATGGAAAATGGACGCTTCGCCCAGAGTCTGAGAGCAAAATCTGTCCCCAGAAACACTAAACCTCAGCTAGTATCCTTTTACCTAGCTGGAAATTAATGCAAATTTTTAGAATAAATTGAATTCGTCTTGCACAATAATTATTTTCTAAGATGCTATATCTTCCACAGTTGCCTTACCACATAGAAGTTCTGTTCCAAGATTAATAGGAACGACAACAAAATCTAATTAAAATTATTAGCATACCTGCATATGCTATTTAAAAAACCCACCCTACATTATGTATGCACCATTGATGATTTTGCCCTTGGGTAATGTGGAGAACATTTAAATTGTAGAAGGTCAGGCCTAGAAAGGGTCTCAGAAAAGCCTGATACAAAAAGCTTTCCCCTAGCCCTGGCCAGTGTGACTCAGTTGGTTGGAGTGTCATCCCATGCACCAAAAGGTCAAAGGTCCAATGCCTTCTCGAAGCACATACCTAGGCTGCAGGTTTGATGCCGGGTATAGGCACATACAGGAGGCAACAAATTGATGTATCTCTCTTACATTAATGTTTCTCTCTTACTTTCCTCTCTCTCTAAGAACACTTTAAAACAAAAACAAAAATGACAACAAAAAACCCTTCCCCTGTAGATGAGGAAGAGACCCCCAGAGAAGCTGTGGCTCGAGCCTGATGGTAGTTAGTGTTTAGGTTTGTCCTTTGATCTCCTGATTTTACCCCTCGTGCCCTTGCCACCACGCCATCCTTCTTACCTTTCACAAAATGTATTTGTTTTTAAATCTGCTGAACTAAGTTTAAGAAAAAAAAACTCTGTAAAGGGGGAAAAAAGATACAGAATAAAAAAAAATGATGAACCAGGGAAATACATAAATGGTTGCTATCCTGGCTACACATCTCAGTGCAATGATTTCTAACTCTTGTTTCCCTTCGTGCAGAATTTACCAGAAAATGTCTGATATTAGAGATGCTTTTTGAACTTGCTCCTGGCTTTTTGACTTCTCTATTCAGGATCCAAGAAACAGATACTGGAATTAATAACTGGATCTCATGCTTTTCTTTATTCTGACTGGCTGTGGTTAAGGCATGTTCCTTTCATCTTCTTTTCAAATTCACTAGTGTTATAAAGCAATGGAAAAACAGTATCCGAAGAAGGATGCCGACACCTAAACCTTTCACCAGCCCTCACGGTTCTACTGCTCTTCACTTGTCAACCATTTCAGTCCTTCCATCTACAGATGGCACGCACACTGTCTCATCACTTCCTGTCTTTCGGGAGACATTTGTCTTTCTTATTGGTACCATCTTGACTTGCTCTTTACCTAAGTGATGAGCAATCATAACTTCTTTGTCTTCCCTGGAGCAGGTCTTCATGAACTTCATTAATGAATGATATTTAATTATTGTCTTCAACAAAGATCTACGTACTCCATTCATTTATGATTAAGGCTTCTCTGTATCAACAGCATTTATTTTCCCTGTGGATTGGCATCTGGAAAAGGAAAATTAAACCCCGCAAATTCTTGTTTTAATGTATTTTTTCTTAAAAAAATTTATGCCCCTGAAAATAGGCACTCACCCCCCTCAGCTCCAATCATGTGTCATCCCAAAAGGCCTCCTCAACCCTGGTGCGACCTGGATCCTGCCAGCTCTGGCATTCGCCTCCAGATCGGCCTTTCTCGTGCTGTCATTCTCTCCGGACTCTTATTATCTGCAGTATGAAATGCTGTGTGCTGATATATATTGGCAGATTCTGGTTAAAATTCATTTCACATAGCTTGCTCTTACTTCAAAGGAACAAAGGTTTTTGTCGTTGTTGTTGTTTTAATCTTAAGAACAGAAAACCAAGTTATCTTTATGATGATAAGCATAAAACTGGGTTTCTGTTTGACAAGCAACATCTAGTGTTTCCTCTCTTTTCCACTCAAACAGCTGGGCACTTCAGTATTACATACCCCCAGTACCCCTGCTTTGGGATTTTGTCATGTCAGGAGCTGCCACCAGCTGACAAACTGCTGTGTGAAGGGCAGTGCTTTCCCTCTCATCGTTGCTCAGCCTCCAAGGAAAGAAAAGGCCTCTGTCTAGAGTGGGGCAAGGATATTCGCCTAGATTCTCTGCTCCTTCCAGGCAGCAGGAATCTGTTTCAGGGTCAGGCGGCTCTCTCCATCCCCACACAGAGCATTATCTGATACTCACTCCAGAGCCCTCCCAGTCTGCTCATCGGCAGCCGCATTTGCACTTCAAATCACTAACCACTTGCACCGCCAAAGCCCCAACAAATTTCCACTTGAGTCTTCATCACAGGACCTCGGCCTATAAATAATCATGGAAAATATAATATTTGATGAAAACATACCCTGTCCCCTAATGTAACAGCCAGAAATACAAGGAATCAAATTATTTCGTACTGACTGATTGACATGCATGGGTATAGATTGTACAACCAAAATGACAGTGATAAATGTAATTATTGTTTAGGGTGGGAGTCTCGGCACAGAGTTTTGCTTCCTGCTTTGTGTCAGGGCCCTGAATTAATGCGGGTCAATATTACAACACCTCTAGTGTCTAGCACGTAAAAAGTGTTGACTCGCTTATCACCATCTGTCATTTAAAGTGATCTTATTTGAACGCCTTGGCTGTCAATCTCACAAAAGACTTAACTTTTATGCTTAGATTCCCGATAGACTATGGAGGGAAACATTCCTGTACCATTTTGGATTGAGCTGTTTTTTTTTCCCCCTCCTAGGGAAAGAAGATGGCATTCTGCCCAGTCACACTGGCACATTGAATGTAATGTTCAAGCCACCCAACAATAGAGCCAGGGCTGGACGTTCTGGAAGACATGACAATTCAGTGCTGTTCACTCTGTGCATGTTTGCACTCTGTGCAATGCTGCCCGTGAGATTCTCGAAGCCAAGTAAACAAACGAAATAAATAACAGGATGCACTTAACGTGCTTACAGAATTATAGGGTTTTGAGAGATGGCATGGTACCCTGCTAGAAGCTGTAAAAACACCCCAGCTGTTTCATAGCGTGCAAGAAATATATTGGTTTTACATTTTATAATTTCAAACTCTGTTGTCAATAGGCAACTTATGTTACTTTATATTCCACTCATCACAACCCACCATAATTCCTCATGGCAGAGCAAAGTAAAATATATTCCTTTGTGCTGACACTACTTATTGTTTTTTGTCTCCTATAAATGATTTGTGGCCCTGCTTTGAATTTTGGTAAGAAAGTGCATTTCCAGAAGGCTTTTATAAGAAACAACATTCTACAAGACAGGATATTCGGTCTCTTAGGAAACAGAAAAAGGCCATTTGGCTCTTTCTCACAGGCCATTTACGTTTTCTCCCATCTCTTTCTGCCAATGTTCTTCCAGCCTCTGTTTGCAGAGAAGTTCCTCAAGCAGTTGTTGAATCTGTTAATCCCTGGCTTTAGGGCCCACCAGCCTGCCTCTTCCTCAGGCCATTGTGGCAAGCCCTCTACAGCGTCCTCCTAAGGTCCGTGTCAGACTGTGTCTTCCATTTGCATCCTATTGTTCATTCAGAGCCTTCCAAGCGATAATTGTCCGGAGAGTAGAGGAGTTGATGTCATTGTCCGAGAACCTTAAATGGATTAGGAGTTTTGCCCAAGGTTTTATACTTCACTGGTTTTGTACATCTTAACCCAAACTTTGGCTATCCAAGTCATAAAAGAGGCCAGATTTTTAAAGAAAATTTATATATCACACCCTGAGACATTATATCTTCATTAACTTTTCTTTGGAATCCTCCAGTCATCTCCTGGCCCTCCAGGATTGTGCTGAAGGAGGGGATTGAGAGTGGAGCTGGGTTGGGGCCCCCAGAGAGGGAGACAGAGGCTCCGTCTGTTGCAGGGCACTGCTGCTTTGATGGGCTCCAGGGGTCTTACCTGTGCTCTCAAAACAATTTAAAGTTAAGCCAGTTCAGTGAAAGCCTGACTTATTGCTATCTGTGGCACTTATGTGTATCTAAAGAAATAAAATCCATGACAAAGAAGTAATAACACAACCATCCACATTACTAATACAATTATAAATCACAACTGAAGTTTTCATCTGAAAAACATTGTTTCCTTAAAACACTTTCATGGTTGGAATTACATTTTGATGGGTTAAGTAGTCAATTTTTATAGTGATGTGTATTGTTTTGAGCTTTCTCTAGGTTTAGTTAATCCTCCCTCCACCCTATGACATGGGCAGTATTATTTGCCCATTCTTCAGGTAAGAAGGTGAGGCTGAAAGAGATTAGGTGACTTGCTAGAGGTTTCCCCGCCAGTGGTAGGGGGCTGGAGTGCACACACGCACACTGGGTCCAGCACCTGTACTCGACCCACTGTGCGCACTGCCTCCTACATTACTGTTGTGATGTTTTCTTCGCACTTTGCAAATCACTGGTATTTTACTTATTTCCTGACATTTCCCAGTAAATATTTTCTATTTTTTCAGATCTTTATATTTTGACAGTAAACACAAAGGAGGTTTTAAACAAAGTAGACCATCTTTGTTCTTGAAGTTAAGAGGTGCTTATATTTACAAAACTAGACATAGAAACAAAACTTGCCCTTTCCTCCATGGAATCACGTGGCATTGGTCTGCCAGGGCAGGGGAAGATGAGGCCACAGGACTGTCAGAGAGGTGACCGAGAAGCTATAAAACTTAGCAATGGCTCCCATTCATTGTGAGTTTACTAAACACTCATAAACATCGTC
Organism: Carollia perspicillata; assembly: GCA_004027735.1. Classification (NCBI taxonomy): domain Eukaryota; kingdom Metazoa; phylum Chordata; class Mammalia; order Chiroptera; family Phyllostomidae; genus Carollia; species Carollia perspicillata. Next base: position 10,344 of record PVKM010005251.1, read on the forward strand.
TTTTAAAATATGCTTACAGATGTTCGGGCTCTGCATATTTTCTCCATTCTAAAAATTAGGAAAATGAAGTTGTTTTTGCAGAGCAGTAAATTTTGGAATCCGGTTTCAAAGCCAGGAATCTTGGCCTGTTAGAAAGGACGCGGGACTCACCCATCCCGTCGTCCTCAGTTTTGCCTTGCAGAAAGGTTGCAAGCTGGAGAATTTGATTTCAAATTCAATGAAGAAATGTCTTGCTATATATGGAGGCTTAAATCTCTGAGGTGGGGGATTATATATGAAGGGAACACATCCAAATACCTTTTGTTAATCAGAAGCAAGCAACTCATATTTCCTCCCAACCTCATTCCCATTCATTCAGCTGCATTGAACGAGTTTCCATGGTTGGCTTCTTTGTTCAGGGGAGATTTCATCAACTAATTGAAAAGAACACAGCTCTGTCCTCAGCAGAGCTAAATACATACAACAATTTCACCACCAATGCCAGACACATTATCAGTGTCCTGATCTTTGGCCTTTGATACTTTCAAGAGATGTCCCAGGGGAAATCTTTCGCTGGAATGTTAATCTGTTGCTTCTCTGACCTTCTACACATGTACCACATTATTATTACAACCCACATGCTTCTCTTTTCACGCTGTCATTTTGACAATAGAACCATCGGGCAATTCATCTTTAGACTAGATAGCTGGAACAAAGTGCACTCCAGTAAGTGAAATCAGATTGGCTAATGGTATTGTTTAAATGCAATAACATTTCTCTTCTGAAATCCACCCAGATTTCAAATGATATGTCATGCCTGTGGGATGCTCGGCAACAATTAGCTACTGGTGATTCATCAAAGGGTCCCAGGGTGGGGATTTCTTTTTAACTTTTTTCTGAACATGCTTTGGAAACATAAATTAGTCCCTGAATTGGATCGGTGTGGATTTATCACTCACAGTTCCTGTCTTTACCTTTTCTTCTTTCATCTGCCAGATGTTTGTTTCATCTTCAGATTTGCAGAAAGTGGTGTGGGGATCTGAGAGCATTTAGCAATGCTGAAAAGGTGTTTCTTTTAAGACTCTGCTCAAGTGTCACATGTCACCTCCAGGGAGAGGCCCTCTTTTGACCACCCCACATTAAATTACCCTTATTCCTATTAGTATCTATCCTTCTTATGCTGCTTTTTTTTTTACAATACCTATTATAAGCTGTCTTATGACATACAAGTATTTATTCACATTTGACTATTTTCCAGCACTAGAATGTAAGTTCTGGGAGTACAGGAAAATGGTTGTTTTATCCACTGCTAACTCACAGGAGAGGCTCCAAAAGATTTGCATTTGTTGAGTAATAGAAAATTCCCCACCTTAGAACATACAGAGAGAGAGAGCGATGCTTTGGAGGCACACGAGTTGCAAATCTCACTGATAACCAGTAGGCGTTTCCCTGTTACAGCCTTAATTATGAAATCAAAGTCTATCACACAAAAATGACTGCTTCTTTGTAACCCACCTTATAAACCGAAGCATTTGAAAAATATGTCATCGGAAAGCTCTAGTCTGTATGGTTTTAGGGATTCTTTTGCTATGCTGACCATCATATCAAACATAGAGAGTAAGCAAAGTTTATTTACAATATTATTCATGTTAGATAACAGAACTTTTATGAACAGAGTTTTCCTCTATGTACTTGAGCCAAGTAATCATAACAACTGAAGAGTCTTCAAAGGTTGGAGAATGAGTGTGTATGTGTGTGAGTGCACCTGCATCTTCAAACCCGTCTCCACTTTCTGTATGAAAGCCTCTAACATGAGATTCTATATCACTTCTGTCCATTTGCAAACAACACAATGATAGCCAACACTGTAAGCCATAGTTGCCCAGGCCCATGGTAGATTTGTGTTTTTGCAGGATGCCTTAGTGACCTGAGAGAGTTCATTCAGCTTCCCAAATCAATAAACTCATAAGTAACAGTTTTTTCAAAACTGGTAGAGAATACTTCAGAATGTAGTTAGGTAGGAAGGGCTCAAATGATTTATCTTCCTCGGATCCTCCACAGACCACAGCTATTTTCTTACCCTGCTGAGAAAACAACCAGTCTTCTTTTGTGGGCTGTGATAATTACTGCTTTGGCATAACAACAATCATGGAGAGTTGCCATGGAAATCCACAGCGCAGTCCTCAGTGGTGAAGAGAATGGACAAGTCTAGGAATCACGAAAAGGTACAGTTTATGATCTTCTGGTTGTAATAGTGAAAATAATTTTCTATCTTTTTAATGAGTTTAATAAATTTACTCTTTATCCCCCTTCCCCAGAAACCTTTCTACATTCTCTTCATATTTTGCTCCCGTTTCTCATCAACAGTAATGCCAAATTCTTATTCTTATTGACCGAAGGCAGGTATAAACAAAAGAGAAAGGAGGAGAATGTCAGGAGAGGTAAGAAAGAGACAGACGGAAGATGTGAATTGTATTTAAAATGTAATCTTCTAAAGTATAAGATAAAATGCTTGGGGGAGAAAAGATAATCTGAAAACATTCTTTAGAGATTCAGGCAGGCTGAGACAAGTCGATGGGAAAGGGGTCCTGGAAGGTAGGGGCAAGCAAGTGCGTCATGTGACTAAGTTCAAATTAAATGTCTCAAGGGAGGCAAGGCTTAGGCTGAAGAATGACAATAAATTTAGGCCCTTCTTCCCCTCCTGGAGGAAATCTCACCCCCATTTTGAACTTCATCACAGTGGACTGCATGGTTACCAGTGGTTTCTTTGAATGTCCAATTAAATGACATGCTTGCACCTTTCAAAGAATGTCAGTGGGAGCAAGAAATGAATACAGGGAAGACCAGGAGCTCGGCCACAGAGGCTGTTCTTTTTGGGCAGGAGCTTGTTGTGTCCTTTCAAGTTGAGCTACAATATGTACTTTGCAGGGTTGTTGCTTTTAATCTTTATTGTTCACTCCCTCTAAAGAAATTTGTAAAAGTGTAATGACAAATCCCAGGGCTGCTTAAACCTTCACAGACGGCCTAAATTTCTAACTCACCTCAATGAGATCAAATTGTTCAGATCAACTCTTCATTCCAGGGAGATAGAAATGAGAGAATGTTGGTTTGAATTAGTTCTTCTGTAGAGAAGAAAGGACACTCATCAACTTTAGTTTACACTTCAACTTTCAGTTTACACATCAACTCTTGTTTTACACGCAAACACGTGAGATGAAAAAAAAATTAGGAGCAATGAGACAGCTTTTAAAATTTGGAGCTTAGTTTGTATAGCATGTAAGGAGGGGGGAAAAACAGAAGTGAGATCAAAGGGTAATAAATACTTTCAATGTTTTGAATTATTCATCCATTCATTTTATATTAACCGAGCACCTATTGTGTGTCAGCCATGGTCCTAGACTCTAATCACAGCTGTGCTGATCAGCAGTTTGGAGATGACTGGGGCAAGTGTTTGGGTCAGATGAGCTAATGAGGTACCCGTCCAGGCCCAGACTAACCCCTTACCATGGCTCTGGATCTCGCCCCCACCCCACTCTGATTTCCTATGGCTGTATGATCTCCCCATGGCTGCTGTAACTAACTCATTGCCACAACTTAGTGGCTCCGAACAATACCTATTTTGTCCTACAGTTCTGGAAGTCAGAGGTCTGAAAGGAGTTCTAGGGAACTAAAATCAAAGTATCTCCTTCTGGAAACTCAAAGAGAGGATCTGTTCCTTATCTTCCCCACTGGTGGAGGCTGCTCACACTCCTTGGCCCGTGGCTGCCTCGCTCTGACCTCTGCTTCTGCCATCCCATTTCCCTCTCTGACTCTGACCCTCCTCGTGCTTATGTGGACCCACCCAGGTGATCCAAGGTAATTTCCCCACTGTAAGGCCTTTAACATAATCATGTCCACAAAATCCCTTTTGCCATGTAAGGTAATATACTCACAGGTTCCAGGGATTAGGATGTGGGCATTTGCTGCAGGGGGGTCGGGGGAGGGAGTGGTGATGTCCCGCCTACTACAGGGACAAAACACCATAGTTTCTTCTTTCATTTCTTGTTTGAAATTCAGCCTCATCCATCTTTTACTTTTGGCACACTTCCAAACAACTCCTAACTCTCTCAACCAGAATTACTTCTTCACAGAAACTGCTCTTAGCAAGATGACCTAGATTCACCCCATTGTAGTATTACCTCAGTGCATTTTAGGACTTGTCAGTCTCAATATCTGTTAAGTATGATTTACTGATGACCAGTCTAGTCTTCCTCCTTTTCAAATAATTTTTCAGTGACACTTTACATTTAATATTATTTTTAGGGTTTCAGATATATAGCTTACATTCACTAGTACTTTGTATTATTTTTGTACTGAATGTATAGTTTACACTAAATGTTATTTTTTGTTGCCTCAGGTGGATAGCATAGTGATTAGACAACCATATACTTTACACAGTGGTTCCTCGATATTTCAAGCACCCACCTATCACCGTGCATAGTTATTACAATATTATTGACTATATTCCCTATGCCGTACTTTACATTCCCATGACTGTTTGTGACTACCAGTATGTACTTCTTAATCCCTTCACCTTTTCCACCTAGCCCTCAACACTCCTCCCCTCTGAAGAAACAGAAACCATCAGTCTCGTCTCTGTTTCCATTTCATTAGTTCATTCATTTTGCTCTTCAAATTCCATATGCATGTGAAATCATACAGTATCTGTCTTTGTCTAACTGACTTCACTTAGCATAACACCCTCTAGGTTTATTGAAGTTGTCACTAATGTTTAAGGTTTCATTTTTTTATGGCCAAGTATATTTCCATTGTATGTATGTATCATATGTTCCTGATCCACTTGTCCGTTGATGGGCACTTAGGCTGCTGCCATATCTTGGCTGTTGCAGACAACACTGCAGCAAGCATATTCTTTCAAATAAGTGTTTTGGGTTTCTCCAGATATATGTCCAGAAATGGAAATGCTGAGTCATAAGGCAATTTTATTTTTAATTTTTTGAGGAACATCCATACTGTTTTCATAATTACTACATGAATCTTCATTCCCACCAACGGTATATAAGGGTTCTCTTAAATCCAGACCTTCATCAACATTTGTTTGTTGACTTATTAATGATAGCCATTCTGACAGGTGTGCATTGATATCTCATTGTGGTTTTAACTTTCACTTCTCTGACGATTAGTGATGTTGAACCTCTTTTCATATGTCTGTTGGCCATCTTTATGTCCTCTTTGGAGAAATGGCTATTCAGGTTTCCTGTCCATTTTTTAATTGAATTGTTCTTGTGTGTGTGTTGAGTTGCATGAATCCTTTATAAATTTTGGATATTAACCCCATATGGGATGTATAATTGGCAAATTCTTCTCCCATTCAGTAGGTTTTCTATTTTGTTGATGGTTTACTTTGCAGTGGAAAAACTTCTTGGTTTGGTATAGTCCTATTTGCTTATATTTTCTTTTGTTTCCTTTGCTAAAGAAGTTATGCCAGAAGAAATACTGCTAAAAGAAATGTTAGAGAGTTTAATGCCTATGTTTACTTCTAGGACTTTTATGGTTTCAAGTCTTACATTTAAGTCTTTAATCTATTTTGAATTTATCCTTTAATATGGTATAAGGAGGTGGTTAAGTTTCATTTTTTTGCACCAACTTGTTCAGTTTTCTCAACACCATTTATTGAGTAGACTGTCTCTACCCCATTGTATGTTCTTGCCTCTATTAGCATGTATTAATTGACCACATAGATGTGGGTTTATTTCTGGGCTCTCTATTCTGTTCCAATGATATATGTGTCTGTTTTTATGCCAGTACCTTGCTGTTTTGATTACTATAGCCTTGTAGTATAGTTTGAGATTAGGTAGCATAATGCTTCTAACTTTGTTCTTCTTTCTCAAGATAGCTGGGATATTTTGTGTATCCACATAAATTTTTGGATTATTTTCTTTGAAAGGAATTATATTGAATACATAGATTGCTTTGGGTAGTATGAAAATTTTAATGATGTTAATTTTTCCTACCCTGAGCATGGTGCATGCTTCCATTTACTTGTATTTTCTTCAGTGTCTTATAATTTTCCAAATGCAGATATTTCACCTTCCTGGTTAAATTTATTTTTAGTTACCTTTTTTTGGGATGCAGTTGTAAGAGATTGTTTTGTTAGTTTCTCTTTCCATAGTTCATTATTGGTATATAAAAATTAAAATAATTTCTGAATTATTTATTTTGTATCCTGCTACTTGACTGAATTCATTGAATAGTTCCAGAAGTTTTTAATTTTTTTTTATCTTTGGTGGAATTTTTAGGGTTCTTTATATACAGTATCATGTCATCTGCAAGTAATGATAGCTTTACGTCTTTCTTTTCAATTTTGATGCTTTTTATTTCTTCTTCTTATCTCGTTGATTTGGCTAGGACTTCCAGGACTATGCTGAATAAGAGTGGTGAAACTGCATATCACTGTCTTGTTCCTGATCTAATGGGAAACACTTTTAGTTTTTCCCCATTGTGTATGATGTTGGCTGTGGGTTTATCATATATGGCCTTTTTTATGTTTAGGTATGTTCCCTCTAATCCCACTTTGTTGAGAGTTTTTATTATAAATTTGTGCTGGATTTTGTCAAATGTTTTCTTCTGCATTTATCCATATGATCATATAAGTTTTATCCTTCATTTTGTTTATGTGATATATCATATTAATCATTTGTGATATTATACCAACCTTGCATCACAAGGAATAAATTCTGCTTGATCGTGGTGTATGATATTTTAAATGTTTTGCTGAAATAAGTTTGCTAATATTTTGTTGAAGATTTTTTAATATGTTCATTAGGCATATTGGCCTATAATTTTCTTTCTTTGTAATGTTTTTATCTGGTTTTAGAATTAGGATAATGCTTGTAAAATGAGTTTGGGAGTCATTCTTCCTCTTGAATGTTAGCCTTCTTTTGGATAACAATAAATTAGCTTTAATTATTTAGTGTTTACTATGATCTAGGCACTAAGCTAAACATTTATAAACATTATTTCATTTATTCTTTTTGCACAGTTCCATAAATTCAGCATTGTTTTTCACATTATAAGTGTTAAAATCGAGTCTTATAGAAGTAATCTCAAGTACTATCTAGCATTCTCTAAACTTTGTCTCCAACCCCTACTTTTCTTCTAAGTGAAAATCTGAACAGCTGACTGGCCTCTGGAAGTAGTCATCTGGTTCTCCCAGCATTCCTCTGATTCTCAACCTAGTCAGGTCCTAAAACTCAAGTTTCACCAACCAGAAATCTGGCTATCACCTTAGATTTCTCATTTCTTTTCCTGCATCCAGAAATCTTCAAGCCCTATTGATTCTACTTACATGTGCCATCATTTTTTTCTTTATTTCCATTTTCATGGCCACTACCTTTTGACTTATCTTGATTCCTATTCTCTTCTGTCAACTACTACACTAGCTTTTAACTGACTTTTTCAGTACTACCCATTCACTTTATTTCCTATTTGGGAATTTATACTATACCTTGTCTCCACAATTATATTATTAAAATGTAATTTCTGTCCTGTCAATTCCACCTTCAAGTTCGAAAATGGCACCCATTTGCCTTCAAGTGCTGCCGTCCCATAGCTCTGTGCTTCTGTTCAGCCTACTCTCTGTGCTCCACGCACCACCCCCACTTTTCCCTTCTCTTCTTCCTTGGCCAGTAAGCATCGCATCAAGCTAATTAATTCAGATATAAGTGAATGCACATTTGAATAGTTTTTCTACACTCGATAAAAAATAAAAATATTTTGATACGAATTTTTTAATTATTGAAAAATTTGAAATAATGAAAAGACTGGGATAGTTTTGGCAAGCATGCAAGCACTAAAATAATAGTTTAAGGGAGCATGACTTGATTTTTCCTTTCTAAAAATCATTTTTTACCATATAACAAGAGCTTTAAAAATCTACATTTGACCTAGTATTTCCAATTCTAAGGATTTAAGCTAAGAAAATAATTAAACATTAAATATGCAGTTAAAAATTATATCCTTGAATGTAAATCTTCATATTTGAGAATATTGCAGAATTATTCATATTCATTAGGAAACATTTAGAAATATGTTTAAGAATAAGACACTAATTATTTAAAAATTAAAATGTGTAATAAGCTCATATATTTTATACCAGTTAGAAATCATGTCTTCCAAAGCATGGCATCAAAAATATTCATAATGCAATTTTAAATAGAAAAAGCAGAATTTTTTTACTCTATAAAATACATATCTATGCATAGACATGAAAGAAACAATAAAAATAAAAATAAAATAAGCCAAATTAAAAGAGAAAAGAAAGAAACTAGAAAACAAATGAGGTAAATATTATTTCTGATAGTAGAATTTGTGATGACTTCAATTGTTTTTATACTTTTTTTTACAGGTATTAGAGATGTGGGTTAGATGAATTGACAGAGCACAGAGGATTTTCTAGGGCAGTAAAAATACTCTGTATGATACTATAATGGTGGTTACATGTCTTTATACATTATCCAAACCTATGGAATGGACAGCACCAAGAGTGAACTCTAATGTAAACTACAGACCTTGAGGTGACTGTCATGTGTCCACGTAGGCTCATCAATTCTAACAAAAGTGACAATGTGGTGGAGGATGTTGATAATGTGAAGTCCATGCATGTGCTGGGGAAGGGACTATAAGGGAAATCTCTGTACCTTCCCATCAGTTTTTGCCGTGAACCTAGTTACTCTAAAAAATTAAGTCTTTAGAAAATGTATTTTCTATATTCTTTTCTGTACGTAGCCTCTGGAGACAGATGGTTGGGATTCAGGTTCACATCCCAGTTCCATTTCTTTCTGTGTGACTGTGAACAAGTCACATAATCTCCATAGAGCCCTTTTATTCTCATCCTTAAATTAAAAAATAGAGAATAGTGGGTAAAACAATTAAAACATTTTTAACATTTAAGTAATAAAACTCATATAAATATCTCCTCATAGTGTCTGACACATATAAGCACTCAAAGAAAACTATTGTTGAAGTTATTATTAAACATATAGCTATTATTATCAATGTCAAACTGTTACAAATAGTTTTTCCTGTTTTTCAGAGAGCAGTAGTTTATTTGTCCCATTTGTAAGTTAGAGACCTAAGGTTTCTCGGTGTTCCTGTTGATATTGTATAGAACTATGGGTGTGTAACATACCCAGGTTTTTAGTTACCTATATAAGGGAGACATTATTGATGAGGTCTTCTAGATGAAATGAGCAGTGTTTTGTTGAAATCCATCTACACTAAGCTTTTATCTGGCTTTAATTTTAACATTTGATCTGAGTCATAAGTCATTCAGTAGAACACCTTAAATAGTTGGCTTCACGCCCATGTTCTCTGAAGGTCCTCAAATTGACATTGGAAGAATTAGTTTCTCTCCATTAAGGACTTCGGTTATGTATAAATAGAAGAAGTCATGGTAGAAGATGGTTTGTACTATTCCAGACACCACTGCAACTCAGTCATAGAAATTCTCAGTCTGGTAGTGCCTGATCTGGTGAGGCAGACAGAGTGTCCTATACAGCCGAAGAAAGAACATCAAGTGAGTAGTAATGGTCTCAGCCTCTCCAGTCTTGCTGGTCATGAAGACCTGGGGCAAGATGGCCACCAATTCCAGGTAGAGAAAGTCAAGAGGATCTCTAGGGAAGTGAAACTGTAATTATCAAGGAAGGAGAAACCAATGAATGGGACCAGAGGAAACTCCAGGAGGAATGTATCATTCTCACTGTCAAACATTTTCCAAAATCTCCCATAAATCATGTACACTGACATAGGCATAGAGGAGAAAAACCACCTTCACGGCTGTGTTGAAGATGGAGATGACATTGACGAATGAGTCCAGGTACTTGGTGGTGAAGATGACTACAGAAAGCATCTGGCTTTTCCCAGTGATGTCTTTTTAGAACTGGTCTTCTAGGTCTTCCCCAGGAGCATGGCCAGGAGGTGGCTCAGTCTGTCAATGATACAGAACACAATCCTGGTCCAGCCAGCAGACCCAATGCCCATGCACAGCCAATCCTTTCAAAACTTTCTGGTGGGCAAGGAGGCTGCCACATCTTGGCATGGCCTGTGCGTCCCGTGCAACCCTGTCTGTAACTCTGAGCTCTGCACTCTGTGCTCTCGGCTGGTACAAGTATTTCTTATTTGTTATAATTATAAAAGTGAAATAAGATTGATAATTAAATGTGAGGGCTGAAAGTCAGGGAAGAAAGCCTGTCTGTCAATCCTTATTTAGGACCCAAATGAAGCCCTGTGAGGGCAAGACAGGTAGACAACTACATAGTGGCATCCCAATAACAGGGAGAATATATTTCTGAAGAAAATGGAGTTTTGCCTTCTAAGAAGCAAGCAATGAAAGCAAATGAGTGCCAAGTTCATAAATATGAACTTCAAAATATAGAGGAAATGGTGTCCAGGATGCAAACTCCAGTGACCCTAGGATAGCCCAAACTGACCATAGCAAGTCTCAGCACACCTCTTGAGGTATGCTGGGAGTAACAAGCTGTGTTTGCTACCTATTGCTATGTAACAAATTGCCCCAAGACTTAGGAGACTAAAATAATACACATTTATTATCTCAAGGTATCTCTGGGTCAGGAATTTGGTTATGCTTATCTGGGTTCTCTAACAAGGCTCTAGTCGTTTCAAGGCTTGACCCAAAATGACATGCTCCTACCTCACTCTCATGGTTATTGGCAAGATTCATTTTATTTTGAGTTACTGGATTAAAACATAGTCCTTCCCAAGCTGTTACCCAGAGATTTCTCTTGGTTCCTTGCCATATAACATCTTCACTGAGTATCTCACAATGTGGCAGCCTGTTTCATCAAAGTGAGAAAGTGAGAGGTCAAGAGAGTAGCAGCAAGAAAGAGAGTTTTAGCAAGATGAAAGTCAACATTGTTCTATAATGTAATCATCGAAATGGTACCCATCACTTGAGCTATATTTTGCGCATCAGAGGCAAGTCACTAGATCCAGACTATACTAGAGGGGAGGATACTGTATGAGGGCATGGATACCAAAAGGGGTGTGAGTGTGTGTGTGTGTGTGGTAGGGAGGTAGTTCACTGGGAGCCATGTCTTAAGCAACCCATCCCAAGAGCCCAGTTAGTGGGCAACCACAGCAGCTGCCTAAACTAATATGACAAAGGAATTGTTTGTTAAATGCTGCAGTGTGAACAAGCTAAGTATTTATGTTAAGGTAGATTTTTATCTCTCTGCTTTTGTCAAAATGAAATAAAAAATGATTTAGGATAAGTGTTTATAGACTGTTCAATTACCTAATAAAGAGACTGTTAGGGATAAAAGTGTAGAGGGCGAGTCTAGCCCTTAGTAAAGTCTCAGGGAGCTAATAGATAAAAGTAATTTTTTTTAAGATTAAGTTTTTATTTTTAAAGATTTATTTATTTATTTTTAGACAGAGGGGAAGGGAGGGAGAAAGAGAGGGAGAGAAACATCAATGTGTGGTTGCCTCTTGAATGCCCCCAACCAGGGACCTGGCCCACAACCCAGGTATGTGCCCTGACTGGGATTCAACCGGCGACCCTTTGGTTTGCAGACTGGCACTCAATCCACTGAGCCACACCAGCCAGGGCTAGATAAAGGTAATTTTTATATTTGAGAAATTTTGACCAGATGACATTCAGAAGTTCCTGGAAAGAATTAAAGATGTAGTAACCAAGATATTGGACAAGGGTTCTCACAGCTACAGAGAAAATACTCGCTCCCAAAGACTTGAAGTTCAGTAGTGTTGGAAGCCTTTGTTTATGTAGAATCAGTGGGGCTGCTGGGCATGGAGGGAGTTGTCAGTCTTTCATTCATTCCAAACAAACCCCCGACATTCTCCCTATAAAGATAGGGACATGCTGTGGTCAGTCGTACACCTGGAGAGAACAGGTCTGAATTTGACCTTTAGCTTTGCCACTCACAGGCTGTGAGACCACTTAGAAAGTTACTTAGCCTCTATGAGTGTAGGTGAATCCCTCTGGAATGAATGTGAAGGGCACAGGGCCAAGCAGGATCCAGCTGATGTAATACATGGTAAATGAGAATGACAATTAGTGCCGGGTTTTAGAGCATGGGTTTGGTGTCAGGTAAGCTGACATAGCAGGGGTCAAATTCTAATTTTGCTACTCTCTGTCTGTGAAACAGGCAAAAAAGTACAATGTGTTTTACTTTTAATTTTCTTTCTTAAATGAATATAGTATCTATTTTAGAAGGTTATTTTGAAGATAAAATAAATATTGTATCACTGTATAATAGTCATTTAGCCATTAGCCCAGTGCCTGACACATGTCAAGTCTTTTAAAAACTGTGGTCAGTCTTCAAAGACTGAGTGAAACCAAATTAACTTGATGCGGAATTTTCATGATGTTTCTTAATGAATTATAAAGGACATAGAATTCATAATTAATGATGAATTGGAGGTTAGCCAAACAGCAAAATAATGTTCCTGAGTATAATTGAGGAAATGATTCCATAAGCTTAGAGAAGTTAATAGTGAAGAAATGAGAAAAAAAAGAACAGTCAAAGGCATGGTTCACTAAAGTTAAGGAGCTGAGTATTTAACGACAACATAGCTAGTAAATGAGCCTTTGAAGGTCAACGCTACTTCTCGATACCTTCCATTTATGGATTTCCTCCCACACAAAGATGTGGAACAAAGATGCTGAACAAAGATGCGGAAATGCTGATTAAATGGATCTTGTGTCACTTCAGGTTGACTAGAGATAATGCAGTTGCTCTAGGAAGACTATTAGATTGGCATCTCTTATACCATATTTCCTTTAAATATTTGTACATCTTTTTTAATGGGAACTGAGAAGAAACTGATTTTTTTAAATTAACACAAACTGTATATAAAAGCATTCACTAACTTCACTAGCTACAGAAGGAAGGGAAAGAAAAGATCCAAAATATTTATCACATTTTCTGTGGTTTTCTAAAGTTTCTTTAGCAATTTTCTAAATGAGACAATATATCGGGAGGCAAATTAAAGGGTTTAACATTCAGATAATTAAACTAAGCCACTCATTCCTGGTAAGCAAAACAACATGCATTATTGATTGCGAACTCAGCTGACAGCAAGCTCATGTGTGATTCACAAAAGTACTTAACACAGACAGGTTGACACCAGTGAGGAGTGAAACCAATTTACATTTTGCCAATTTATTCCAGTGATGTTTTAGTTCCCCTTTTAGATCTGCATCCTAGGTGGATACCCAGCTTGCCTTCCCATTAATTTGACTCTGAATTCTACTCCAAATCTGTGGGTTGTTGAAACAGGATGAAAAAATATTCCAGGGTTGTGAGTCTTCTGGGGAGAGCAGTTCTGAAGACAATACTTCATAGGAAATTCCTGCCATTGGATTATCAAAAAGTGCTGCAGGGTAATTGGCAGGAAGGCGTTGGAAAGGCAGCCACTTTTATGGTAACCACACTAATTAGGCTTGATCAGCTGCCCTTCCACTGAGCGCTGAAACCGAATCCACTGACGTTGTGGCGGTCTCTCTTTTTCTCCTTGAAGCATTCCCCTAGCGGAGTAGGATGAGCTTCCCAAGTAAAGGAGAAATGTCGCTCATTCCTCAGACCACACACTCTCTGGTTGACGGTGTTTCTTCAGAACACTTTGAATTCTGGAGGGGGGAGGGGGTGGGAGTGAGAGGTTTGACAGGACTCTCTGTGATGAAGGATTGTTAACACAAAATATGCTAAGCTGGGGAGGAAGCACATCAGTAGATACATTTTCCTCTTATGCTCTTCCAAATATTTATTAAAAATTTGAATTTATTCCTTCAAGGCTTAAGTCTCTATAGTCTACTCCTATGAATTAATTTGGCCCCCTAGTTTCAGTGACTAGTGTATGCTTGGGGGAGATTCAGGTTCAAAGATTTTGCACTAATCTGCTGCCAACAGTAGAATGTCTTCTTGAAATTGGGAAGGAATGTGGTAAGGAAATGACACTAGAAACATTGTTCACACTTCTCTGAACTATATTATTATCAGACTCCTCTGAGCTGAGGTTGCTCCTGAACAGTATATTGCTGTTCAGGGAAATTAGCTTTCAAACAAATGAAAAAAAAAGGTATTACCATTGGTTGCACAAAAGAGGAAAGGGACATGGAAAGTCAACTCAATCATCCTATTTTATTCTATTGGATCAAAATAGTGTTTATTTTCCATGGTCCTTTCAGATTCAGCCTTTAAAAATTCATATATGAAAGAACCTTCTGCCTTTTAAAAATGTGAGTTAATATCCTTTTGTTCCACCTTGAATCATTAGCTAACCATGGTGCTCTCCCCCTGCGGCCTGCACCGGGGAAACAACTGACAGAGGGAGCACCGGGAACTCCATAAGCATTTTGGGTTCTTGGTTAACATGGTTATGAGTAGACTCAGTAATACTTGATCTTTCTTTGTGAACTAAGTTCAGATCTATTGAAAGTGATTTTTTTTTCATTCTTTTCACTTTTTGATATCATCAAGGCTGGGGCAAGGTGCTGTGAAGACAAAACATACAGGGTCCGTTTGCTTTCCAGCAAGCCTCTACAGGAATAAGAGAAGTTGGGTACCCAGAAACTCCTCTTCAAGAGATAATTTCCTATCAGACAGTGGTTTTGTGATTTCTCTTCCATTGTGGGCAACTAAGGTTCTCTTGCAATTAAGCAAAATGCTCTACTTGCTGCCTTTTTGGGTGGAGTTGCTTGAGGATTTGGTTTCTCATTTTCTCTGTAGTACGCTTCCATCCAGCTATTCCCATCTAGCACACCGCTGCCAAGTCTGTGGACTTCCTGCTATCCATCTCCCTCTCTTGCCACCATTCCTCCTTCATCTTCTCTTACTCACCCACCACTGGTCCTGCCTCTGCTCTGGGAGGGAATCTGAGGTCGACCAAAGTTGCTCATTGATCATTCCTATGTGAGATCCCCTCATACTAGTGACCAAGCTCAGAGCTCTTTAGTTCCCCAGTTTTATGAGAAGATGAGTCATTCTTTCACCTGACCACACAGACCCCAAGCCCTCTCCTGAGGACATAGTCAAGAGAGTTACTTTAAAGGCATCTGTTTGGACATGCCCTTTCTGATCCTAGGACCCTTAACCAAATGGAGAGGGGTACTACTCAGCTCATCTTAAATAACGCATAATGACTCATTTCTTTTTTCTAAACTCAACATTTAAATTACTCAATGAGGGGAGGAATAATTTTGTGTTTTAGTATCACAAAATTATGATGGGAAAATCATGGCCCTCGACCCAAATAAATCTGTGGCAGATTGTACTTTCAAAAGATGGCCACAAGAAGAGACCTCCGCCCCATTCTCTTTTAAAATCTTACTATTTTCTGTGAAGAGGGAGATTCTAGCTACCTTCTCCCTCCAATTCATCAGGCAGTGACTTGTTCATAGCCAATAAAATGGATAGAAGTGACAATGAATGATTTTTGAGGCTAGGTCATAAAAGACAATAGTGATGACTTATTTGATGGAATGCTAATTCTTGACACCTTCTTGTACCATGTAAGCTATCTGATAACCCTGAGGCTTTCATGCTGTTAGAAAGTCCAGGAGCCTGTGCATAAAGACCCCTTGAAGAGACAGTGAGCCTACATGAGGGGAGGGAGGTGCCCAGCCAGCCTGCAGCTCTTTCAGTTCTAGTCCAAGTTTGTCTACAGCCACAAAAACACCCACTATGGCAGAAATGCCCATCTGAACCCTTCCAGAATTTCTGATACATAAAGACTATGATAAATAAGAAAACGATTATTGTTATTTTAAGACACTAAATTATGGACTGGTTTATTATATGGCAAGAACTAACTGGAACAGAACCTATATTAGTCAGCTCAGGCTGCCATAATGAAACAGCACAAATTGGAAAGCTTAAATAACAGAAATTTATTTTCTTAGTGAGGCTAAAATTCTAAGATCACATTTCTGGCCAATTTTGTTCCAGGTGAGGGCTTTATTTCTAACTTGCAAATGGCCACTATCTTGCTATGTCCTCACATTGCCTTTCCTCAGTGAGTGTACATGTGTGAAGAGGGCGGGGGGAGCCACTCTGGCTCCTGGCGTCTCTTCTTATAAGAATAAAAATCCATATATGATTAGAGACAGGTCCTTATAACTTCATTTAACCTTAATTACTTCTTTAGAGAGCTCATCTCTAAATATGCCACATTGGAGGTTAAGGCTTCCTCATACGAATTTTGGGAGGACACATTCAGTCCATAACAATGACTGAGTTCAAGTTATAGTTCTACTGCTGTAAAATATGCTTAATCTGAGCGATTAACTTACTTTCTCTGGATCTCAAATTTCTTTTGTATAAACATAGAAATAATAGTCCTATCTCATCACATTCTTCTGAGGGCTAAATGAGAACAAGTATGTGACTATTTTATTTATCTCTAGAGAGGGGGGATGACAGGCCCCAGGCCTTTTCAGTCAACCATCAGCACTGCCTCCTTGTGTCTGACTACAGAGGGTCCCTGGGACATCCTACTATGACCAAATAAAGCTCTTACTTCTGCTGAGCTAGCCAAAGTTCAAAGCATTTTTGAAAAAAATCATCAACTTATTCAAAAATATACAATATAGTAATAACAGCAAGGATCTCAGAAAAGAAAAATGAATAAACCATGATTCTGCCCTCAAGGAACTTACCCTATGGTGAGGAAGATGGCCCACCTTGTAATGGCAATTACAAGCAATTGCAAGCAATCCAGGCATGAGCAATGAGCATTTACAAGCATGAGCAATTACAAGGTGAGGCAAAAGCAGGTTTCTAGTTGTAGATATGCAAAAGAGTTAATTCTGATATAATTATTAATAATTGTTGTATTATTTTTATGCAAACGACTGCAAACTTACTCTTGCTTTACCCTGCATTTACATTTCAATTTGACAGGTGCTTAATGAAAAGTGATATCTATCATAGAACTCAGTGACTTATGTCACTATCTTATCTAATCTTCACCAGAGTCAAGAAAACTAAAGCTCAGAGAGATTGTTATCTCTTTGCCCCAAATCACACAGCTTACAAGTGGCCAAAACAGAACCTGATTCCACATGATGTTATCAGAATCTGTGTTTTTATACTAAATGCTGAAAAAAACCCCTGCTAATCGAGAATACTTTACCCAGCAAAGCTGTCCTTCAAGAATGGAGGAGAGAGAAAGATTTTCCCCAAACAAATAAAATCTGAGGGAGCTCATCACAGCTAGACAAGAAATTCTAAAAGGAGTAATTCAAGTTAAAATAAAAAAACACTGATTAGTAATGTGAAAATATATTGAAATATAAAATACACTGGTAGGTAAGTATATAGTCACATTCAGAATACTCCATTATTGATTATAGTGGTTTCTTAATCATTTAACTCTAACATAGGTTAAAGGACAAAAGTATTAAAAGTAATTGTAGCTACAACAATCAGTTAATGGATACACACTATAAAAAGAAATAAATTGTGACAACAAAAAAATGCTTGGGGGTAGAGTTTTTGCATGTGATTGAAGCTAAATTGTTATCAGCTTAAAACAGACTATTATAACTATAAGATGATCTATGTAAACTTCATGGTAAACAAAAAGCAGAACAGCAATCTCTTTCTCTCTCTCTCTCTATATATATATATAAATATTTATATATATATATAGAGAGAGAGAAAAAAAATAAAGATGTTTATTGAAGAAGATACAAGATATAACAAATATTGTACATAGGACAATGATGCCTCAGTCCCCTTCCAAGTAGGCACCTTGGGACCCCACACAGTTCTCCCAATCTCCATCAGCTGCCCTGTCATTATTTTCCTGAATCTCATTGGCAGCCTGAAATCTCTTCCCTTTCAACAGTGACTTTAGTTTTGGAAAAAGCTAGAGTTATCAGGCATCAGCTCTGGGCTGTAGTGGGTGTTGAGTCACCTGGGCGATTTGATGTTTTGCAAAGAAAACTCTGCACAAGACGTGATGCATGAGAGGGCAAGACCCCAAGATCTGTCCCCAAAAAGCCCAGTCATTGTTAATATAACAACATCAATGTAACCTGGAAGCCAAGGAGAGTGGCCTGGAATGCACATATGTGAAGAATGATGATTTCACTGTACTAGTCAGTGGGGGTGGTAGATGCCATTGAGTGAACATGTTACTGTGTGGCCATCACATCAAAATGACTCAGCCAGTAGAGCAGCGAATCTGCATTAGATTCTGTATTAAGCTTGAACATTCTTCCATGGAAACTATTTGGATGATTCAAAAGGCCACAGCTATGCACAACTGGTGACTGGCAACTTCATCACAAAAACATACCTGCTCATCCATCACATTTCGTGCAGAGTTTTTGGCAAAACATCAAGTCACCCAGGTGACTCAACCCCCTTACAGCCCACATTTGGCACCCAGGGATTTCTAGCTTTTCCCAAAACTAAAATTACCTTTGAAAAGGAAGAGATTTCAGATTGATGATGAGATTCAGGAAAACACAACGGGCAGCCAATGGTGAGTGGGAGAATTGTGTGAGGTCCCAAGGTGCCTACTTCAAAGGGGATTGGGGTGTCATTGTCCTAGGTACAATGTTTTTTGTATCTTCTTCAATAAATTTCTCTATTTTTCATATTGCATGCTGGAAATAAAATACCTAGCAATATATTTAACTAAGGGAGTGTACCCTGAACACTATAAGATGTTGATGAAAGAAATTGAAGAAGATACAAATAAATGGAAAGATATCCCATGATCCTGGATTGAAAGAAATAGTATTTTTAAAATGTCCATGCTACTCAAAGTGATCTCCACAGATTTAATGAAATTTCTACCAACATTCCATGGCATTTTTTATAGAAATAGAAATAAAAATCCTAAAATTCATACATAATCACACACACACACACATACCCTGGTAGAAGGAAGGTAATTGATAACTAGTGTGGTTGCAGACTTATTAAATAAAAGTCAGGTCATATTTAACTTATGGGTAGCTAAGTTCTTATCTGGCGAATGGGGAGATGTTATTTATACCCTAAATTTTTCCCAGGAAGAGTTTAATCAATTGCAAAAAGAAGTTTTGACCACATCATTCCAATAGAGTATGCAAGCAAAATGATTTAGTGTTACTCAACAACCAAACAACAGATGTCTCACACCTTATGTGAACTGGAGTTACCAGTATTTAAGCATTCTTTTTAGTACCCATGGTCAAATAAAGAAAAACAAAACTTTAAAAAGAAGCAATAATCAAAAGAATGAAAAGACAAGCCAAAGACTAAGTGAAAAATATTTTCAAAAGACACCTGATAAAGGAATGCTACCCAAAACTGACAAAGAACCCTTAAAGCCGAACAGTAAGAAAACAGCCAATCCCATTTAAAAATGGGCAAAAGATCTGAACAGACCCCCTCATCGATGACATGCAAAGGGCAATAAGCATATGAAAAGATACCCAACACCTTGTTATTAGGGACTTGGAAATTAAAATGATGAGATACTGTAGTAGAAATTTAAAAATATAGATAGAAACTGAAGCTGGCACTCTGCATCAGCCCCTGCTGGCTCCCTGCTGGCTTCCTGGCTTCAGACTATCACCTGTTGACTAGTTAGTTGATTCCTTGCTCCGGGCCCTGGGCGCTCTCCTGCTGTGCCTTTGTCCTGGGTCTGGGACCACTTCCCTTGCTTTCATGTGTCCTTGGCTTTCACAATTACATATCTCCTGCTTGTATCACGAGATCTCTCCCCTCCCCACTTTGTTGCAATGTATTTAACTGCCCACCTGACCCTTCCTCAGTGCCCAGAATTTGGAAGCTGTCTCCTCTGGGCCCACGCGTGTAATAAAGGCTTATTCCGTCACCCCATACCGTGTAAGAACTTGCTTTTCCGTAACAATACCAGTTTAAATTTATTAAAACAGTTAAAATCCACAATACTGATGATGCCATATGCTGAAGAGGAAGTGAAATAACAGAAACTCTCATTCATGTTGGTGGGAATGCAAAATACTACAGCTACTCTAGAAGACAGTTTGGTAGTTTCTTGCATAATTTACATACCATATAATCCAACAATCACAAATGAGTTGGAAACTTACGTCCACACCAAAACCTGTACTCAAATATTTATACCCATTGTATTCCAAATTGTCCAAACTTGGAAACAACTAATAAGTCCTTCAATAGGCCAGTAGTTAAACTGTTGGTATACCTAAGCCATGGAATATTATTCAGCTCTAAAAAGAACTGAGCCATGAAAAGACATGGAGGAAACTTAAATGTATATTGCTAAGCAAAAGAAGTCAAAGTGAAAAAGTTTCTAACTGCATACTTTCAACAATATGACACTCTGGAAGAGACAAAAGTATGGAAACAAAAAAAGATAAGTGGTTGCCAGGAGCCGAGGGAGGGAAGGCGGAAGGGACCAAGAGGCAGGGCCCCGGGAATTTTTAGGGCAGTGAAACTACTGTGTACGATACTATAATAGTGGAGGTATGTCATTACGTACTTGTCAAGACCCATAGAATTCACACCAAGGGTGAACCCTAATGTAAACAATGGACTTAGATGATAATCTTGTTGTCGATGTAGGTTAATCAGCTAACAAATTATATTTTCCACTGCAGTGAGTGATGCTTATAGTCGGGGTGGCTGTGCTTGTGGGGCACTGGGTAAGTGATGTACTTTCCACTCCATTTTGCTGTGAACCTAACACTGCATTAATGAAGTCTGTCTTTTAAATAGAAGAAGCAGCAATCCCAACACCATTCCGAATTACCTTGTTCATTCCTATGGCTAACTTGTGGGAAGGCATATGCCTGTATGCCTTTCATTATCCGTTTCACAGACACAAAAAAAGAGAGCATCATTTTGTGAACCCAAGGCATTTTTATTTCCTTTTCCCAAAAAGGGCATTCCGAATTTGTGTTTTCAATCTTTTCAAAAAGCTCACATCTCCCTTTATTTAAGTTAGCTATACAAAACACTCTCCCTGAAAGCCCTACTATCTAGCTGGTCATGGTGGAGTGAGGCAGAGAAGAGTAAAGATAGACCCGCGAATTAGTGGGGTTGCCAACAGATTGCCAGTTTGATCCAGACCATTCACTTCAGAATGAGCTGAGAACCACAAAGCCTTCGGTTGTGATGGCATCGCTTTGAGCCTGCTTAATGAAGGAGTAGCCTAGCTAGAATTCTTTGGCCACAAACACATTTGTTTTCTTGGGGTGGAGGTGGGAGAGGATGCCAGGAGAAAATGATCTTTTAAATGTGGGAGATTATATATATGAGCATATAACAATATATCCCTATGTATACTTAATGTGTAGTTGGAAATATTCATATGACCAGATCTATCTTTATGGTTTCATTGTCTTTCTCTCATTCCTTAAAAAAAAAAAGCAGTTAAGAAAATTACATAGAAAGGGAAAGGACTACTTACTGTAGAGATTCATGTTATATATTGAAATGTGTTTACTAGGAGTGCTTAGATGTTGAATTAATTTCTATTCTAGGAAACAGTCATAAATTCTTGGACTGCTTTCTCCTCTGGACAGCAAAACTGTACAGAGAGGTTTGAGAGCAGAACTGTGTTCAGTGCCAGGCTCACTGACTTTTCTGTTCTGATATATACGTATATATCCACCCATTCATGTGGCATGGAGTACATAATTCTGGCTTTGGGCTTTCTGAGCTGTTCAGGCATCTCCATGTGATCTTTGAGTAGTTGTGGGAATTCTTAAAAATTTCAAAAGAAAAGGCTCCTGAGGCTACAATCTCCATTAGTTCTAAGAGAGAATAAAAAGTGGGTTGTTCTCAGATTTAAGCTCTATCTCTCAGTTTGGTAACCATACTTGAATGTGAATGGAATATCAAATAGCACTATGGGTACATTATTAAACACAGACTGGGCCTTTACCAGAAGCCTCCAGACTGAGCCTTTGCTCTACATAGATTTCCTTTCTCAGGTCTGCCTGGAAGGGTTAGTGGGACAGGGATGCTGATCCCCTGGTACCAGACTGTGTTATGTTCAGTCTGGCCTCCCTACCCTTCTCCTGCTTTCCTTAGTACTATGTGCTGAGTGAGATTAACTGACCATTTTGCTTCAAAATTCAGGAAACCCCAGGAATTGTATGATCAAGAGATGTCAAACTGGTTCAATTTCCCTTGCAAGCCAGTAACCTCTAATGTGTAAAGCAAATGGCTAGTCAACAGTAGATCTCAAAAGCTGATACCACACAGCTTCTCCAGACGCTGCTGTGAGCATTTTTACTCTGAAGTTCTGTTGCCGGTTTTCACAAAGCATGAATGGGAAAATAACGAGGAAAAAAATAGTCTAATAAAATAGTCTAGTGGGGTGGTCTGTATGAGAACCAGGGCAGGGAAAATCAGAAATGGCACACGCTCACCTCAGATGGTTTGTCTGTAGGGGGCAGGTCAGCATGTTCTCTTTCAAGGGCAAAGATAAGGGGCCAGCTGTGGAGAACAGAAAGGCTTTCAAATTTAGGAAGACTTAAAGAAGGTCCAGTAGGCTATTGGAGAAATGTATGAACCATGCAGTAAAGGAGATAGTTCCAGAGCCTCCTTGCTCTATTTCCAGCTTTCTTTTATCAGAAGAAATCATTTCTTCCCCAAACATTTCTGCACTAAAATCAAGTTTCATTCTCATTGGCCATGGAGATAGCAACATCTTTGATCTTCAACTTACTGGAACTGCTGCCTACTGTTCTACTTTAAAGTGTGTTTTATGACTTAAGGGCATTTTAACGAGGAATTCTCCAAAATCCAGCTGTGTAAGGAGCTGTGTAGCTCATCAGGTGATAGAATACTAGAATTATAAGGAAAGTGCTATAAGAAAAGAACAGCCACGAATGGTAGAGAATAGCTTTTCAAACGTTTATACTGGCTTTGTCAGGATACAAGCTCCTATATTTTGGTCCTTCTTATTCTCACGTTAGCTGTTTAGAAATCAAGTTACACCCTCAAAAAAAAAAAAAAAGAAAGAAAGAAAGAAGAAAGAGTTGATTTGAAAGGCTTTCATTCCAAAGACTGTGTGAAAATGTGGCTTATTATAATTTCCTTTTATGTTCATCTAACATGTGAAATGTAAACGATGTGGTAGAAGTTGTTTAGGTCAGGAAAGGGTATCTTCTGTTACGGTATGTCATTTACAGACAAGTCATCAAACCTGTACACTTGGAGCCATGAAAGAAAATATAGGTACTTTCTTTACCTGTGTAAGGAAGAAGACATTTTAGTAGGTATGGAAGAAGGAAGATAACTTACTGTATTCATCTTCACAATCGCTAATAGAGGAGCTAAGCTTCAACGAAGTCTTAAACTGAAGGAAAGAAAATATTTTCTAACTAGAGAAGTTCATGGTAGGCAAATAATTAAGATCTAAGTTGTGAAGCATTTAAGCCAACTTAAGCAATTTGGCAATAGATATAAAATTGAAAAACACATAGAAGGAAAAATTTTAGGTTTTAAGAAGATTGAAGGTTTAATAATAGGCATATTTGGTCAAATGTTCAAAACAAATTAAATGATGGTTGATGCCTTGTGGTGAAATCAACTATCCACATGGTGAGCAAAAGTAAGAAATTTTAGCCACCAACGTTAATCTTTTGCCTAGTTTCACCAAATATTAATATTTTTATATTCACTGTTTTTTTTCTATATACCCTGCCATGAACAACTGACCTCCTTTGTCTGCTGAACTATTTGAAAACAAGCTGAAGATATCAGGATGTCCCACCCCTAAATACTATCTCTTCAAGAGCAATAACATTCTCTCACAAAACCACAATATCACATTCACACCTTAGTATCTCATATGGATAAATTAATTTTGCATATTATACAGACCATATTTAAAATTCTCCAGTTCTCTAAAAAAATATATATTCATTTTGCTGATTTCTACCTTCATTCCAGGATCCAATCACAGGTGACTCATTGCATTTCACAGTCACATCTTTTCGGTCTCTAATCTGTAGTAGTTCACTTGCTATTTTTTTCTTAAATGCCATTGACATTTTTGAAGAATCCAGGCCAATTGTTTCTGGAATGTATCACAATCTGGATTTTTTAAATTTATTTTCTCATGTTTCAGTTAAGATTACATATTTTTGGCAAAAACACTACATAGGTGGGTTAATGTTCTTCCTATTGTTTTACATTCATTTCTCATAACGGCCATTTGTTCGCTGTTGGTGAGGCTACATTTGGGCCATTAATTAAGCTGGATCTCTCTCTCATAAAGGTGTCTTTTGTTTCTTTATACATAATCAATGAATAATCAGAGGTATAGGACTTTGAGAGCATGCAAATTTCCTTTCCTGCTGTGGTAGACAGACCTCTATACACTCCGCATCCCAGTTCCTACAGATGATCATGTCCTAATATCTGGAAGCTGTGAAAGAATAGGTTAGGTTTAGAATAAGTTTAGGGATGGATAAGGGGAATGAAGGCAGCAGATAGAATTGAGTTTGCTAACCAGCTGGCCTGAATATCGGGAAATTACCCTGCATTATCCAGGTGGGCCCAATGCAATCACAAGTGTCCTTAAAGGTAGGAAATGGAAGAAGAGTCAGAAGGTGATGTGACTTAGGAAGAATGGTCAGAGAAATACAGTGCTGCTTGCTTTGAAGACAGAGAATGAGAGCCTGAAACTAAAGAGTGTCGGCATCTTCAGGGAACTAGAAAAGGTAAGGAAACATTTACCCTTATAGGGCTTCCGGAGAGCAATGCAGATCTGCCGATACCTTCGTTTGTGCTCAGCAAGTTCTGTCTGACTTCTAACCAACAAAACTGTAAGTTAACAAATTTGTGTTGTTTTGAGCCCCTAAGTTGTTGGTTATTTGTTGAGACAGCAATATAAAACCAATATACCCCCTAAAATTACATCCAATCATTTCAGTGTGCGTTGATGGTCCTTGCCTGAAAGTTCTTACACTAGGGGTTGTAAATGGTGGCATTTACTAACACTATCAGTCTTCTTTTATTAGCTGGTAATCTGAAAAAAAGAGCTTCCCCTTCTCTCTTTCTTTTTTCTTTTGGGTATCATTATAGATTCATAGATAACTTTTTAAAAATTCAGTGTTTATGCCCTAGTTGATGTGGCTCTGTGGATTAAGTGCCCACCTGTGAACCAAAGGATTGCCGGTTGGATTCCCAGTCAGGGCACATGCCTGGGTTGCAGGCCAGGGGCCCAGCAGGGGATGCGTGAGAAGCAACCACACATTGATGTTTCTCTCCTTCTCTTTCTCCTTCCCTACCCCTCTGTCTAAAAATAAATAAATAAAATCTTTTTTTTAATCCAGTGTTACATAATCCATTACTTTCATTATTTTTTGATGTTCTAATTGTCCCGGATTTGACTAATGGTAGCAGCTTCAAGCTGGCTCCTAGGCCCATCTTTCTAGATTACAATGTTTAGAGTTGACCTTATCCCTTTTTTTGGGGTCCTAAACCTGTAATCCATCATTTGAATAAGGATCCCTGGTTTAATGGACAATAGTATTTAGAAACCTTGGTGATAAGAGGACTAATTCTTATTCATACACTGGTACCTCAGTTATTTTCAGTTTTAGCGGGCACTTGAGCATATTTTATAGTTTAAGAAACATTTGTTCTAACTTTTTCTGTGAACTGTTCGTGTCATTTGCCCATTTTCTTTCTATTAGCTTCTTCTTTTTTTCATCTTGGGTTCTTTGTATAATAAGAAAAATAGCCTTTTATTTGTTAAACATATTGCAGTTGTTTTCTTCCAGATTTTAAGATTTTTTGACATCATTTTACCACGCAAACCTTTTCTTTCATGTAGGAGGACTTATTCATCCTTTTAAAAGTTGCAACTGGATTTCGAGTTATAGTTAGAAAAGCTTTGTCCACATCCAGGTTATAAATAAATTCATGCATGTTTCATTCTAGTACTAATGTGTCAGTTTTTACATTTAGATCTCTTATCTATTTGGGGTAAGGTAGGAGTCCAAAACTAGTCATTTTTCACTTGTTTTAAGAACATTTGTTGTAAATTCCATCTTTTCTCCCAGCCATTTAATATGTCTTCTTTATCACTCACTAAATTTCTACATGCTTTGGGGTCTGTATTTGGACTTCCTATTCTGTTCTATTGGCTGATCTGTTCATTCATTCCCCAGTACCACACGACTTTAGAGTTTTAATAATATGTTTTATATATTAGTTCTAGTTAACCCTTATTAGGGTTTTTTTTTTTGAGTTTCCTATCATATATACATGTTTGCTTGTTTTTATATAAATGTTAGAATTGTCTAGTCTAGCTCCAAGAAAACTTTTTAGTATGTTTACTGGGACTACATTAAATTTATATAGTATTCAGGGACAATAGAAACATAGATGATGGCTATACATCCTATTCAAGATGAAGTGTGGTTTTTAGTTGTTCAACTTAATTTTCTTACACATTTTTGTACATTTGTGAAGTTTATTAAGAATATTATCTGCTTGCTTTCCACCTTGAATATTCCTTTCTCACTGTAGTTAGTTTTAGTACTTTCCAATCCTTGTGCATCTGTTTCAGTGGTTTCAGTCTTCTAAGAATATTCGAGACATCTGGAGGATGTAACACTCTTAGGCCCCAGAGACCGGTATATCCAAAGCCGAACAAATCAGGATCTCTGGGTGAGAGGCCACAGCATCAGTATTTATAAAGGACCTCGTGTGATTTCAATATACAAGAGAAATGGAGAACCATTGACAAACTTGGGAGGGAGAAGGTTCCTTGCAGGGGTGTCCAACCCACGACCCACGGGCCGCATGGTCCAGGATGGCTATGAACGCAGCCCAACACAAAATCATAAACTTACTTAAAACTTTTTTTGCTCATCAGTTTTTGTTGGTGTGTATTTACTGTGTGGCCCAAAACAACTCTTCTTCCACTGTGGCCCAAAGACACCAAAAGGTTGGACACCCTGGCATGACTGGTTTGATGTGAATGGAAACAAGTGTTTTGATTAAAGTCCCTATTATTTTTTTATTAAATACTTTTGAATTTTATTTTTCTCAAGTACAGTTTTCTGCCTTTTCCCCCCACCTGTCCCCACCCCACTCCAACCATCCCCACCTCCCTCCCCTTTTTCCATCCCCCCTCGTTTTTGTCCATATGTCCTTTATAGTTGTTCCTGTAAACCCTTCACCCTTTATTAGTGATGTGTTTTCCTTCAGTTCATATCTATTTGTCATTGTTATATATTCATTGTGGATTTGGGTTCATAATGTTAGAGAGGTCTTGGCCACATACGCTGCTTTTGGTCTGAATTCTACTTTGTTTGCTCTCAGGACTGCTGTCCCTGCTCTGTTCTTGTTTTATAGTCTCATGATGCAAACTTGCCACGTGGTTTATTTTAATTTTTTGGAATTTTTTAAACTGATTTTTGCAATAGGATTTTGCTTTGTAAATGAGTCTGAATATTTTTAAACAGTTGAGGTAAGCCCATTTTTTATTTATATCACAGACATTTTTGGTCTCAGCTTCATCATTGTTTCATGTTTATATTATATGTATTCATATCGTATTCATTGTATTTCTTTCCCTTTGTACTCTACTTTATTTGCCCATTTTTTAGCGTGTTTCTGTTTACGAGGAAGATTTGTAATTATTTTTGCTAGTGGTTACGTTCATGTTAATCTTGTATATAATACCATTTATCCTCTTTTCCTTTACTTAGACACATCTGTTTGTTTTGACAACTTCAAGTGATATCCTCCACACCCGCCTATTGTGTGGCAGTCAGTGTGCTTATCTCATTCCTCCTTCTCTTCGTCTTCTGACTTTTTGTCAGTTGATTCTACTAGCTCAGAACACATAGCGTTATACACTGTCCTTCCACATTCGTTTAACCTTGGTTCTGCAATTAAGTGTCTTTAATGTTCACGATTACTCGTACTGCTGAAGTTTGCCCTGTCATCCCTTGGTTAGGTAAAGCTTGACCTCGTATTGGTTCTCGGGAACTGTTCGTGAGGACGGGCCTCTCGGGTGTTTGCCTGTGAACGTTGTCTGTGGCCTTGCTCTCTGAAGAACGTCACGGCTGGATGTAAGATTGCCGGCTCACAGTTTCTCTTTGGAGCGCCTTTAAATTGTTGCTCACCAGCTGTTTTGCTTTATATGTTACTGTTAAGAAGTTTTTGATGCCAATTTGACTTTCTAAAAAAGTAACTTAGTAATTTTTTCTGGAGGGCCAGGGGATTATTTTTTATCCTTAATGTGTAATTATTTTACTAGAATATAGCTTAGAACTGACTAGACTAGTCAATTTTTTTAGATATACAGTAGAGTCTTTCAGTGTCATCCTTTTATTTCTAGAAAGTTTTCTTCCATTATAAATTTAAATTTAAATAATAGTTCTATTCCACTCGTTTTATAACATTTCTTTCTTTTCAAATAAAACATTGGGATGGCATTGGTTCGTGGGATCATATCGGTTTCGGGTGTACACTCTGTGACACCAGATCTGTGTGCTGCACTGCACACCCACCGCCCAAGGTCGAACCATCTTCCATCACCATGTATTCGGCCCCACTTTTCTTTAAATTCTTGTTATCTCTATCTTGGATCTTCCATTGTCCTTTCAGATTCTTTTCTTCAATGCCCTGTGTTGTATTTTCAGTTGAATCTAGCCTCCCTTAGAAATTTTATTTCCAGGGCCCTGGCTGGTCTAGCTCAGTGCATTGAGCATGAGCTGTGAATCAAAGGGTCACCAGTTCAATTCCCAGTCAGGGCACATGCCCAGGTTGCGGGCCAGGTCCCCAGTGAGGGCCACACAAGATGCAACCATGCATTGATGTTTCTCTCCCTTTCTTTCTCCCTCCCTTCCCCTCTCTCTAAAAGTAAATAAAAATTTTTAAAAAAATTATTTCCAAATTGACTTTGTATTTGACTTTTTTCTATTACTTTTTAGTTCAATCACTCATGTTTTAAATCTTTATATGTGTGTGTGCGTGTGCCTATTTTGGTTCTTCATCATTGAGTATCTGATTTAATATATTTTATTCACATCAACAAAGCTAGTTTAAGAGTATTTAGCTCAAGTTGTAGTGTTAAGTCATGGTTTTTACCTGCTTTATTTTTATTTTTGTCAGCTAACATCTTTGATTATGTTTTTCTATTTATAAAACTTTGTGTGGATTTTGTATGCCAGTTTATGCTAATTTTGAAATCACTACATTTTCTGCCTTGTCAGTAATGGGGTCTCCAGTCAGGGGAGAGCAGTAACTTTGGCTGACAGGCTATGTTATTTTGCAGAAGCCTCCTTCTCTCTGTACATTGCACTGCAGTCTTTAAAAATTAGAAGCACTTGGCATTAGTGGGGGGAGGGTATTTTATGTCTACTGATTTTGTGATTTTAAACAAGTGAGATGTAAATAACATAACATATTATTTCAAGTGTACAACATATACTTTGTTACAAAACTTTTTTTCATGTGATGAGGACTTTTTAGATTTACTTATAACAACTCTCAAAGTACAATATAGTATTGTTAACTAGAGTCAACCTGCTGCTCGTTTCATCTCCATGACTTACCTATTTTATAACTGGAGTCTGTACCTTTTTGCCCCTTCCCCCAATCTGCCCCTTTCTACCCCAGCAATCATCAATCTGTTCTCTGTATCTGTGAGTGTGGATTTTGTCTTTTAGATTCCACATATTCATGAGATCATACAGTCTGTGTCCTTTGTGATTTTTTTTCTGTAGCTCCCTTAATTTCTAGCACTTGCTATCTTCTTTCCTTTCACCCCCAATTTTAGATGAAGCCCCTTCCCTTCCAGCTAGTCTGCCGTACCCCTGAATGGTGCTTATTAAGGTTTTAATCTTTGCTCTGGCACATTCTCAGCTTTCTCTATGGATTCGTTAGCAGCCAGTGCTCTGAACCACTAGGTCTCAAAACTGTTCTGAGGTGGCATTTAGGGTGAGTCTCTTTTCCTAGGGTGTGATTTTTGTCTGTGTTCTGTCATATTAGGCCTCTGATCTCTTCTGTCCCCATCCCTGCTCTTTCCATACAGTTTTTGCCACCTGTCCTCTCTGGGGCGAGCTCTGCAGCTCGCTTTTCTGCTTTCAGGTGTTGATTTCCCTGCATAAACACAGTTGGAAGTCTGTAGTAGTCTCTGGTCCCTGCTTAGGCTTTAAGTGTTCAGTTCTGAATAGCTTTATTTGCATGTTGTCTGTCTGCATGTTCTTTTCATAGGTGGTGGAAAGATGTGAGTACAAGCCATTTCCATTTTCTTATGGGAACTCAGAAGTTTCTTTCGTATTCCTGAAGTTTACATGTGGGCACTTTTTCTCAATAATGGTAATGTCTTACATCCACATGTCATATTTTTCTCACAGCACTTCTACGTGCAGTCCTTCACTTGTTCAATGATGCTTTGAAGTAAGAACAATTTCACATGAGAAAACTGGCAGTCAGGAATGTTAAATGAATTCTTCAGTGTCACACACCTATACAGAGTAGACGAATTCAGATTGAAAGTTAGGCTTCCTGACTTCCAATTCAGTGTCTTTCTGTGCCACTGTTCTGCCATTTTCATGGTGTGATAATTTATGGAAGCTCCTCCTGGAAAGAAGTAAAGGAAGTATTTTCTAAAACACTCCCCAGCATTCCCTGAAATAAGGTAATCATTCTCAGTTAAGGTACTGGAAATAGCTATTACAGCGGTACCTCTGCACTCATCGGTAATTTGTTTCGGAACTCGTGATGAGTGCTGAAACCAAGGAACACCGAGCACTGAAGCATTTTCTCCTCTAGAGCTGCATTGTGACTCCTATGAGTTCTAGCGAGTGCAAGGAGGCCTGAGCAAGTTCCAAAGCGCTGACATTTTTTTCTGGTCAAAATGTGACAAGTACAGGGTTTGATGGGTGTGAGTGGGTTGGGTGTGAGGGAAGTGTGGATCCTCAATACCCTGACCAGAGTTACATTTATAATGATAATCCTGGCTACTTTGTAGCAAACAGATTATCAGTACACCAGAACAAATGTTAGAAATGTATGGTATCACAAACAAGGATGATGTGGAATTAAAGAAAAAAATATATTTGAGAGCTACCTTAGGAGGTATACTAAGAAGAAATTGGTGATGGATTGGACTCAGAGTGAAGGTTAAGGTGTTCTCAAACGTAATTTCTGGGTTCGGGGCTTGTGCAGCTGAATGGAGGGAATTGTGATCTATCGGGTGTAAGGGCCGCTGAATGAGGATGCAATGTAGCAAGGACATTGTGGTTCATTCTCCAATATGTTGAGATTTGAGGGGCATTTCTGATATTGATGGACTTGTGTAAATTCTGGTATATGTGAATCTGGAGGTCTGATGTCAGGCGAGACAGCATGGTTCCACACCACTGCAAAGTGTAAAGAAAAAAGGACCATACAAATAATTCTTAGGTAACAGCTTTAGCCATTTAAGAGTGTAATTAATGTTAAATATCAGAATTATGGGCATCTGCCCTGCTGGTGTCATATATTAATTAAACCATGCATGATTTTAAAGAATGTACACAAGGCCAAAAGCCCTTGGAGTTGTGGTTAGCATGCTTGGCTATGCCTGCAATTGTACTACAGTGATTTTTTATAGGTGTGTGTGTGTGTGTGTGTGCACGCACGCACATAAGATTTATAACAAGATAGCATGTGCACTCTCATGGGAGCTGAAACAGCTTCAAAGAAAACTTATTCATCTTCCTTCATTTCTGCAAGCAAGAAAGCAGGAGTGTGTAGAGTGAGTGAATAGGATACGTACGTAAGGTGAAAGCAGTCCAATTAAATTGCAGGGGAATGATGGAAGTGAATAAAATTTTTAAAAAACCACAGTATCTCTGTTGAGCAAGTAAGCTCAAAAACTATTGGGAAAATTCACTAAGAAGATACCCCACCGTTATGTTAGAATTCCCTTCTATGCCCATTTCTCTCTTTATGAGTTGACAGTCTGTGATGAAGTGGAGTTTTATTCACACCATTTCCTAATAAAAAACCTGCTGGCCAAATAAACATGGATAAATTCAGAGAAACATCTGTAATTAGGCAGCGAGGACCTTTCTGGAGGGAATCTATTCCGTGAGTCTCCTGGACAGTTGGCCACAGCAGGAGCGGAGAGACTGTGCTATGTGGCAGTCCACGCATTGCTTACAGGGTCTGACCAGGTGTTGGTTAGACCCATGCAGCTTTATCCAGGAGAGTGAGCTGGCTAACAGCAGACTGAAGGAAATGTGAAAGGTGATCACAGCGATTGTCCCGAAGCCTCCTATTTGCCATTTTGCTTTCCTTTTCACAGCGTTGAGTATTCATATTAATTTGATTGTACACATGCCCTTTATACTTAATCATCTCAAATCCTATTTGGAAAGTGGCACATTGCAAATGTAATGTGTATAAAATGGAACTGGGTTGGTTCGAATCTTAACCTGTAGCTAAAATCTGTTATTTTTGATGATTCCATTCCATTTGTCATCTCCTTTGCTCATACCCACTCACACCCTCTGGCCCCTTATTCCTCTGTGGGAAAGGGTGTAAGTGCAATACCCTAACACAGTGGACACACAAAACTGCAAGGCAGTGCAAGGGTAGCGCATCTCCTTCCCAACACAGCTCCGGTGGACACTTAACCACGTCAGTGACACTTCGGTGCGGTTGCCCAGTACATCCAGGAGGGTGGCTCAGCTCACACACCCTGAGTTTCCTTCCTGCTTCATCTTCCCTCTGTACCAAGGGAAGCGAAGGAGCCTCTCACTGTGTTCTCACTAATTATCTCTGACATGCAGTCGGCAACCTTATTTGTGAGGCCTTGCTATATCCTGTGCTAGGTTGGCCTCGCCCTTTGGGAGATAAGAAGTTGTGTGTCTTTGAATCAAAAGATCTGAAAATGCAGTCAAGATGTACTCCTATGATCCCTTAATATACTTTAAGCCAGAGCCGCTTTTATTGTCTCTTAAATACGATTTCCCAAATGCACTGCAGCTTGTTCTTCAAAGTGCCCTTGCAGAGAGCACCTGATGTCTCCAGCTGGAAGAAAATGCAAAGGACAGACTCATCCCTGCTGCTCTCACTCAGGGCCAGGAAATATGGCAGGAGGAGGTCCTGCTTTTCCCCACTGAGACGGGGGTGAATGCAGAGTGTCTCTCAATTTCAGAGTCCTCCAGTGCTTCCTGAAGACAATAGTTTGTGTGTAGATAACGTTTGTTTCTTGGCATGACACGGATTGCACAAATGACATCTCTTCAATGGAAACTCAACAAAACTAAACTCAGAAGTTAAGTTCTCTTTCATGGAGAAAGGTTAGGGATTGGAGTAGGAGGGGGCTTTCTTCCTCTTCCTCCTTTAGAAATGCAAACACAATTCTGAAGTCAAGGGTCATATAGAAAACAGATTGCAGGCCAGATTCAGCCCTCAGACTGCAGACAGAAGACCTCTGCTTTGGATTTTCTGGGACTATAAC
The DNA here is from genome assembly GCA_004027735.1 of Carollia perspicillata. NCBI lineage: Eukaryota > Metazoa > Chordata > Mammalia > Chiroptera > Phyllostomidae > Carollia > Carollia perspicillata. Next base: position 43,803 of record PVKM010005251.1, read on the forward strand.
TGCAACATCACCTTAGTTTTAAATTCAGAATATGGAAACAAAGAATGTTACAGGGTCCCTGATTCCCACGCCTGCTGTTTCCTTCTGTGTTCTTGGAGCTCCACGCACTACAACGCCCAAGGCCTCCCTCTGCGCCTTCTCTCACTCTGCCTTTGGGAAGGGCAGTTCTGATAAGATGCCAAATTTAGGAAAAACAATTATGCATATTTGGCTTTGTTCAATGTTTCTTCCTCTTAGATATGTGCTGACCATTCATTTAACGAAGAGTTATGTATCTCAGACAGTCTTCTAGACACTGGAATGCAACAGTGGATAAAATAGACAAAAGCCCCTTACGGTCTAATAGGAGATGCAAAAAACAACATCATAATAATTGTTTTTAAAGAGACAAGAGTGAAAGGAAGGAAAGTAAAGCAGAAAGAAGACACATCAACTCGTGGGGGGCAGGGGCAGAAATTCTAGGTAGGAAGTGCAGGGAAGGCCTCCCTGAGAAGGTGACTGTGACTCACACTGAAGGAGGTGGAGGAGAGAAGCATGGAGATGCCTGGGTGAAGAGCCTTCCAAGCAGATTCTCCTGAAATTGTGGGGCAGAGTATGTCTGCAGAGTTGGAAGAAGAGCAAGGAGCTGGAGCGGCTGGAGCAGTGAGGTAACCTAACTTGATTCGTGTTTTAACAAAATCACTTGACTCCTGGTGGTAAGACTTATTTGGGAGAGGGGTGTGCAGGTTGAAACAAGAAGTAACAACATTATTGCAGTAACCCAAGGAGAGATGATGGTGCTAGCAGTGAAAGTGGTGGTGAAGAGTTGGATTTGGGGTGTATCTGAAGTACGACTGACAAAATTTTCTGTGGAAGGAAAATATATACAACATCAGAGACTTTTCAGTGAATAACTGGAGAATGAACGTATATGTGATTAACTGAGGTGGGAAAGATTGGGAAAGAAGCGGTTTGGGGTAGGTTTGGGGAGTGAAGATCAGCGGTTCACTTACTAGATACATGAGTTTAATATGCCCGTTGAGCACTCAGGTGGAGATACAGAGCAGGGGATCAGATACATGATTCTGGGGCTCAGAGGAAAAGCCCAAGTTTGACATCAGTTCATAGACTGGATTTCAAGTAATGGGCCAGGATGCAACCATCTAGAGAGTGTGTGTGGTTAGAAAAACAGATGTATTGCAGTGGTTAAGGCACTGCCACTCTGATACCTAGAATTGTGAGCAAGGGAAGGAAAAACAAAGACTCAGAAAGGTAGGAAGAACAATTCTTCTAGAGAAACATGAAGTGTTAGGGCCAGAATAGCAAAGATTTTGAGATTCAGTTAAGTCAAAGGTGCTTTTAAATGTAATCACTTTGGCATGGACACTTCCCATCTTCTTTTCACACCTAAATGTATTACAAACCCACACATGCTACTTGATTCTGTCGAACAATGTTGATTACTGATCCCAAGTGACTTCAGCTCTGGCTATAAACTAACTTTGTAAATATGCTACAAAGATACTTACATACGCCTATAAAAGGAAAATGTCAACATTCAAATAAGGCCACTTTCCCACAAAGTCCTAAGGCACAGGACCCTAATCAAATGCCAAATTATAGGATTTCAAAGAACATTAAAGAATTTGTTGCTTTTTAAAGAGTAAAAAAGGTAGGTAAAACTAAGTACTGAGCAAAAATACTATGATACATTTAAATTACATTACTATTTTGTAGAAGAAGACAGTATTGTACCCTGAATATTTGGTTAACTTAGTTCATGACTTTAAAAAACACAAAAGGTTTGTTCAGTACTCCACACCAAGTGCACTTTTCAATTTTTCTTTTAGGAGGCCCTAAGGAAGACCTAAATATAGCACCATTCCTTCCCACCCAGTTCTGAACAGTTTCAGGAAAAAATGTGTTATACTTGGGAACAGGTTGAAAGACACAGTTCCATCCAAGGTTAGTAGCCAAGTAGCATGGTGAATACTGAGCACCAGAATTAGGCAGAATGATCCATGTAGACCCAGGGAGGTCTGGACGGGGGAAGCAACCTCCAGAGGTTGAGCAATGGAAGCTGTTCTAGGACATACTTTGTCACAATCTCCTTTGTTTTTCCTTCCCCTTGCTCACAGGTCTAAATATCAGAGTGGCAATGGCTTAATCCTTTCACCACATCTATTTTTCTGACTACACTCACTCTCTAGATGGTCTCATCCTGTTGCATAACTTTAAATCCAGTCTCTGAACTAATGTCAAGCTTGAGCTTTTTTATCTGTATCTTATATACATTTTCTTCGATTTATGTGTAACTTTTTCATTTGGTAATGTTTTTAACTTCAAATTCCACTTGTTCATTGCTGTTATACAGAAAGGTAATTGACTTCTGTATATTAACTGTGTATCCTTGCTGTAACCATTTTAATAGTCTCAGGAGTTATTTTTATTCTTTGAGATACCTAGATTATGTCATCTGCTAACAAAGACTTTTATTTCTTTTTTCCAATCTGTAAACCTTTTACTTTTCTTTTCTTGTCTTATTACATTAGCTAAGGTTTCCAGTACAATGTTTAAAATGGGGCAAGGGGCTAGGGGGAACATCTTTGCTTTATTCCTGATTTAGTAGGAAAAGTTTGAGTTTCTCACCATTAAGTGTGATGTTAACTGTAGGTTTTCTGTATTTTTTTATCAAGTTGGGGGAGATCCCCAGTAAATCTTAATTTGCAGAGAGTTTCTGTTGTGATGGATATTGAATTTTGTCAAATGCCTTTTAAACATCTATTAATATGATCATGTGATTTCTTTCCTTTAGCCTGTTGATGTGTTGGGATTACACTAATTGATTTTTTAAAACATAAAACCAGCCTTACATACCTGCAATAAATCTCTCTTGGTTGCAGTATATCAGGTCAACCCTCTGTACCCATGTGTGGGGGAGGGAGCTCCACCCACAAGACCCCCTAGCCACCACAGATGATAATAAGTCTACCAAGGCATGATCTGCTTAAGGAGGATAGGTGGCCGATCTCTCAAAGGAGAAGCACCAGGAGTTTCTCCTTTGTTCCTCAATGGGCTTTTATTGGGTTCAATCTGCACAGGAATACAGGTAAAGCTCATTAATCATTGTCAGGCAGTAAGGATCAAACAGTAGATAACATACGAAGAACTATGAGGGCTTATTCTGGGTCAGGGTCAGATAGCTAAAGGGCCAAAAAACTTTGGGGAAATAAACTCCTTCTATGCTTGGACCCTTATCATTTAAATTGAGGGTATTAGCAAAGCAGGTTTCACAGGATTTTATGCATTCTTTCTTAGGCCTGATCACCCGAGGAACCACGTGTGTGTTCCTGCCCAGGGCTGCACCACCCTCTGGCATTGTTTCAGGCTTAAGTCAGGCAGGGGGAATACGACAGCCAAGAGATTAGGAGACTTCTTACAGACAGAATGAGGACTCGGGTTATATCAAAGCCAAGGGGCAAGGGTGCATCACCCCCTTTTTCTATAGCCTCCCAAGTCCTTCCCTGATGGACCCATTATGACTGTGCCTATCTTAGGTCATCCCTCCCTTGAGAAATCCTGCCCATCTTTGGCTAACCATTCATATTCCCAGAGCCAAGTAGGGTGAAGTAAAAGGGGGCAGAGACAGTGCCCCTAGCAGGAAGATAAGCTTTGTCTCCTTATGGAGACAAAGTGGCTTATGGTCCCAAGGTCTCTCTACTCAGCCTTAGCCATGGGGGTGTTTATAGTTTCTGAAACCAGGCAGGGCAGTTCCCAACACCCATGGGTTCTGAATCTATGATTCAACCAACCACAGATAAAAAATACATATTTTCAGTCCGAAGTTGGTTAAATCTGCAGATGCAGATCTCACAGATAAAGAAGATCAACTAAGGGACTTGACCATCTGTGGATTTTGACATCTGTTGGGTGGGGGTGTCCTTGAGCCAATCCCCCACAGATACTGAGGGATGACACTAATTCTTTTACACATTGTTGGACTCAATTTACTAGTATTTTAACAGAGGTAATCAGTCTGTAGTTTTAATGTCTTGTCATTTTTTAATCTGGTTTTAATAAGTTAGGAAGTATTCCTTCTGCTTCTATTTTCTAAAAAAGATTGTAGAGAATTGGTAATATTTCTTCTTTAAATATTTGGTAGAATTCACCTGTAAACACATCTGGGCCTGCTGCTTTCTATTTTGGAATGTTACTTACTGATTATTGATTCATTTTCTTTAATAGATATGGACCTGTTCAGATAGTTTCTTCTTATCAGTTTTGACAAATTATGGCAATCCAAGAATTGGTCCACCTCATCCAAATTTGAATGTGTTGAGTAGTCTATAGTATTATTTTTAACTTTTTTCAAATCTAAACATTAGTCTTCAGACATTTGAAAGCAACAAACAACATTTGTACTAAAAAATAACACAAAACTGACAGTCTATCTTTAAGCTGCCATAGGGTTATTTCAAACTCTTATAAACAAAAGATAACATACAAAGAACTATAAGATTTAGATTTACATTCACATCACATTTTTATTAGCAACAAGTGAGACTGGTTATATTCTAGGTTCACATAACTGATTTAATAGATATTGCATTAGACTTTTCTTTTTTAAATATTTTATTTATTTACTTTAAAAATTTTTTATTGTTCAATTATAGCTGTCTCAATTTTCCCCCCATTACTATCACCTGCCCTACCCCACGTCCACATCCAATCCTCCCTCCCCCTCCACCATTGTCTTTATTATCCATTTGATATCAATGGGATATGATGTCCCCTTTTTCATTTTTGAGTTTTAGTATTATAATTTTTGTCAACTCTCCTTTTCACAGTTAGCCCAGGTATGGGCTTATTTATTTTACTGATCTTTTCAAACAACTAGTTTTCAGTTTCATGATTTCTCCCCTAATTTTTATTTCTTTTCTTTTGTTTATGTTGGATTTAATTTACTTTTATTTTCCTAGTT
>PVKM010005252.1:0-48703 GCA_004027735.1 Carollia perspicillata
CTCTGCTGGACAAAGCTCCCCCACAGTGACAGCCACATAGTACACATGCACAGTCAATGGCATCTACTGCCTCCACTGACTAGTACAGTGAAGTCATCATTGTTCATGCATGTGCATTCCAGTCCACATCCCTTATGTGCCAGGATACATTGATGTGAGCAAACCATTCTTGTTATATTAACAATGGCTAGACTTTTTCTGGACTGACTTTGTACATCTTCACATTTGTAGTTTTAAAATAGTAATGGTATAAAAAATACCTATGACAGAAATATTTTACAAATGTTCTGAAAAGAGCTCAAATATTAAAAAAAAAAAAAAAACAGTACAAAGATTAACTAATCCATTCCTAATAACTGCTGACTTATAATATAGTACAGGGAGATAACAAAGGCAGTGGATGTAACTTTTGATTTCCAGGAAGTAGATCCTTTAAATCATACTTATTTATTTAAAAGAGATTTATTTAGGGTGTGCCCACAGGGTAGTCCTGTAAAGAAATGAAAGAAACAGGTAGATGGGAGAAGTTAAACAAAATGTGGTTTCAGTTGAGGTCTAGACTTGGCTTGATCCCATGGTGAACTCCAAGTGTAAATGCAAAAGATCAAATAAGTATATTGTACACCTGAAACAAATATATTATATATCACTTTTACCTTAATAAAAGTAATAATTCAATTCAATATATAAATGCTTAATACAGTGTTAATTATAGTTTTAAAAATTTACATGGCCATGTCTCTCTAATAGATTGAGACCTAAGGTTTGACAATATTATTTTATTCTCACAAATTTGGCTGCTTTGAGCAAATGGTGTTATATTTTCTGAACATCTAAGCCCATCTGAAAAACTACTATAGCAATAATTTAGAATGAACACAAGATACCCAAATGATAATTTTAGCCACTCCAAACTAACATCATAATCTTGACAATTACACTGTAAATTTAATCAAGACCTATGCCATGTTTCTCTAATCAGTTTTATAAAGGGAAAAACACACACTACTCACCCATCACCGCCACCAAATAGAAAAAAAAAAACAAACAAAAAGAAAGCCAATACAATAAAACATAAAACATTTACTATCTATTTTGGACAAAAGACACAAAGGTGGTAATCTACTATTCCAGGCAATAAGAGTGTTTATTTGTGTAGTGTGGAAGTAACATGATGCAGTCACAGCTCATGTGTTTAAAGTCGAATCTCTCAGTGATACTTTATGTCTTTGGTAAATAATATGCAACAGGACCAATCTAAATTGAAAGACTTATTTTATAATTTTACTAATTGAGGAGGAAAAATAATTAAAATAGAACAATGAACATAACTATGGGCATACAAATTGTTTTGCCTAGATTAAAAGCAATAAAACAAAAGTGCAAGTCACGGGCCTTAATAGTGAAATACAGTCATTCCAATTCAATGGAATTAGAACACTCATGACTCTCAGCAGTGGGTCAACATTTATTTGATGATAGTTTTTTGTCAGTGCCAATTTTGCAGTGATTCAACATTATGTTAAGCTCATTAACAGATGTATTAAATACAATGTAATAACATTGAGGAAGAATAAACATATTCACAATTACTCAGAGAATATGATACAACCCATGACTTAAAAAATTAAAATAGTAAAAATAAATAAAAAGATTTTTAAGGAGACCTGTTTTTTTTGTTTGTTTTTCTTCTCATCTGTCACTTGTTCACTGTGTCTCCTTTTACAACACTGTAACTTTGGTCATGAAAAACCTTTACATTTGAATGTGATTTCTTTTATGGCATCAATCCATCTTATATGTAGACAAAGGTGGCAGAGAAACATGAATTCGATCTTCCTATTTGTTTACTCTGCATGCAAAACATATCACATGGAAAATTGGGCTAGATAGAAGAAAGATGGGTGAAAGTGCGGTCTCCCTCTTTTCCTGCCATCTTCTATTTTTCCCAGTCTTATTGTTTTTACCAAAGAAACCTGCCTTTTTGTGATGTGCTTGAAGTAGGACAGCTTCAGTTTTGTCATTTTTGTCTCCAGTTCTGTTTTAGGCTTAATTGTTCTAGAAACCACTTGTTCATCTTTTCTCTTTTCCAGAATATCTGTGGAGCTCTCCTCCAACACCATATTTCAGATGAATTATTTTTTCCTTTCAACATTCGTCACTGTGTAACTTCTGCATCTGCACATAGTCATTGGAAATATGAAGGTGTGGATGATCACAGCTTTGGTCTCTAATGATATACCTTTGCTCTTGGTGATATTTCCTTGTTCTTTTATTGCTGCCCTTCTGTGTCTCAGCCTTCTCTTGTTTTTCTTGGCTGGAGTGTCCATTTTTTTATTTGGATTGATAACTGAACCAAAGTAAGCAACTTTTTAAAACAATTTTAGTGTTTTATTGAGTATGTTAAAGTTGTGTATTTCTTTTATAGTCATGATTTTTGTGTCCGTAATATTCAAATGAAGTCCTGCTTTGGTAATTTCTTCTTTCACTTTCATCAGAAGTCCTTTTGAATCATTATTAAGAGGGTGTCATCTGCATATCTTAACTTATTGATATTTCTTCCACCAATTCTCACTCATCTTTCTTCTATCTAGCCCAATTTTCCATGTGATATGTTTTGCATGCAGAGTAAATAAATAAGAAGATCAAATTCATCCTTCTCTGACACCTTTGTCTATAGGAAACCATTCTGTCTTTCCATATTCTCTCCTGCCAGAGTAGTATTGGCTTCTAGTCAACATTACAACTTATGCACCAAGATAAACATTTCTTTAAGAGCAATCCATAGCTTTTCATGATTGACACAAAGGCTTTACTATAATCTATAAAGCATAGACTAACTGTCTTCTGAAATACTTTGGAGCATTCTAGTATCCAGTAAATGTTCACAATCAGAACTTAAATGCCTCTTTCCTTTCTGAATCCAGAATGAACATCTGGCAAATGCTCCATATAATGTAGAAGCCCTTGCTGCATCACCTTGAGCATCATTTTATTTGCATGGGAGATGTGATGGTCCTATAGTTACTGCATTCCTTTGTACCTCCTTTCCTGAATATTGGAATGTATATTGAGCATTTCTAGTCTGTAGGCCAGTGTTTTGTTTTCCATATGAATTGACATATTCTTGTTAGGATTTTGACAGATGCAGCTTCTGCTGCTTGAAATAATTCTATCAGTATCTCATCTACCCTAAGTGATTTATTTATTCTCAATACTTTCAGGAAAATTTTTACTTTTCTTTCTAGAATTACAGGTTTTGCCTCATACTAATCCTTTTTAAAGGTATTTGTCATACTGTTATCTATGCCGTATAGATTTTCAGGATAATGTTTTCATTTCCTCTTTATATTCTCCTGGTCAAATGTTGTGTTTCATTGTTGGGTGTTCAACATTCTTAGTACTGGTTTTTATTTCCTTTTTATTTTTTGTATCTTCTGGTAAAGAACTCTCGTTTTATTTTTGTTTGCCTGTTTCTTTTTTATTATTATCTTCTATCTCTTTACATTGACTATAGCTCTCTTTATCACTATATAATAGTCATCGAAAAACTGGATTCAGGGTTCTAATCATGTTTTTATCAACTTTTGTTTCATCTCTTCTTTGTCTCTAACAATTTTTAGGGTTTGTCACCCATATCAATGCTTATCCTCCTCCTCCGTCTTGTTCTTATTCTTCTTATCGTTATCCTTATTCCTATTCTTTATGTTAGTTATGGCATTGTCTTTTCATGTTCTTCATCCACAGTATTTCTAGTTTCAGTCTACAGTTCTTCTGGTTCTTAGTCAATTAAGTTTAACATTTCAAATCTGTTTTTATGTCTACTTTAAGCCCATCAGAAATGTTATTTCATTATATTTTGGCACTATAATTCTTTCAGTGATCTCCTTTAGCTATACTCTGTTTGATATTAATAGTTTGTGATCAGTAGCACAATCTGCTCCTGGTCTTGTTTTGGCAGAGAGACTACAGCTTCTCCATCTCCAATTTCCAATTACATAGACTATTTGATTTTATATTAGGCATCTGGTGATGTCCATGTGCACAGTAGTCTGTTTGCTTGTTTGAAGCATGTGTTTGCAATAGACCAGTTGTTCACTTCACGTAAACCCATTAGTTCATCTCCTGCTTCATTGAGACCCGTAGATCAAATTTTCCTACAATGTTTAACTTTGCTTCATTTTCTACTTTTGTGTTCCAGTCACCTATAATCATAAGTATGTCTTGTTCTGGTGTGTGATTAATTTCTTTTTGAATACTAGTACAAAAGTTTAAATTTCATTTTCTTCAGCCTCTATAGTTAAAGCATCGACCTGAATGATGATTATATTGATAGGTTTTCCTAGAAGTCTAATCTATGTTACTCAGTCAGACCTTGCATTGCAGTTATTAACTACATGAGCCACATTTTACCTCAGTATTAAAGCCACTTCATTTCTTCTGAGTTTGTTATTTCTGGAATATATCACTTCATAGTTGCTTGACTAAGAATGCCTCACTCCAATCCATTTTAGTTCACTAATAGTGAGCACTGCAATGTTTATACATTCATTTCTTGCTTTAAATTCCAGTTCACCTTGGTCTATTGCGTTTTAATATTTGATGATCTGATTGTATTATGTGTTGCACAGCACCTTATTTTCCTTTTCCCTTTGTGCATATCCTTTTTGCTTTGAATTAGTTTCACCATTAACAACAATGCTATTTGTCTTTGTTCTCTGCTGTTTTTATGATTCAATTAGACTTTTGTTCACTTGACCTATAATCTTTCTGCTTATACAGATTAATTTAAAATTGACTAGACAATAAAGATCAGGTAAGGCTCTAAGGGACTTCCATCCCTTTCACTTCTAGGAATGCCATGATCAAGCAGTCAACACCATAAGGCTGTACAAGTAAGACTATTCTGATTGGTACTTTTACTTTTCTGTCCAAACTCACCTTGCCTTCTGTTGTTGAGTGCTACCACATGAACCCCTGCCACATTGAGATGCAATTATTCCACTGCATTAAGAATTTCCACTTCAGTGACCTTAGTTTCCACTGTCAGGTCTGTTCTACCTAGAGAAAAGAATAATCACTGAGCTCTTCAAGGATGCTGGTGTTTCCCTTACTAATTTATCTTTCACAGTAGTAGTGAAACATACATCTTCTTGATTCTTCCAGTGTGGGTGAGTAGGTCTTAAATGACAAATCTGTCTAAGCACTTTACATTAAACAAGGGCAGTTCTGGCATTATCTAGAGGCTCACTGTCAACCATCTTTTGGGCCATGTTTCAGCCAATCATTTAAACGTATTATTAGAACCCTTCCTAACTCCTGAGTTACAACATTAAATATTGAATATTTTATCAGTGAGCTGATATCAACATATTCAATCTGATCCAACTCTTGTTTCTTCCACCGTCATCACAAACCCTATCTATTCCTACACGTGCTTTTTGAATTTATGCATATATAAATTAGGAAACTCAAGTAGTTCTTTTATAGTATAGTGCATCTCCTCATGGATATCATTGTTCTCAATTTCAGAGCTCTTCTGGGACTGAATCCAGTTTTATGTCTAGAAGCAAAGAGGGAAAGTTGGGGTGGGTCCTGAGGGAAAGTAACATTGCCCTAAGTGGCAACCATTTCAGGGGAAGTCATTAGAGTTTTCTTAGATAATTCAGAGTTAATCACCCCAAATGGGTTTGGGGAGATTGCCTTCACTGGGGCAGGGGAGCCTCTTTACTAGGAAAGAAGACTCACCAGAATTTAGGAGCTCAATGTACTTAGCTTCATCACAGTGTTCCCACATATACCCAATCCTACAGAATACCATTATTTCTTAATAAATGTCCTCACTTTAACTGTAGGCATCCTCTAAGTCTGGAAATTTAACTGGCATTGTAATTCAATTGGTTGGAGTTTAATTTTTAGTCATCTCATCCCTGAGGCTGCAGGAGATAAAGTTCTCCTTAACAGCACAAATAGAGCTTTCTGGTCACATACACATGCTTGAGCTGGTAATTCAAATCACTGAGCTGATACTTTTCTTTTACCACTTTTTCCAGGGACATCAGTAATATCCAGTCAAACTTATTATACTTATTGATTTCCTAAAAATCTTGGTAGGTATCAGATATGTAGTCATACAGCTCCTTGATTCTTAGGAGCATCCAATGGAGATATTTTGTTTATCTCTATAAATAGTTAATGCCATTGGGCTATCAGTGCTCTCTTTACTAGAGGAAATAGAGTTAGTAATGTCTATAAGACTAATAAGATTGGAGAGTTAATTTTTAGAATCCAAAAAACAATTCAGAAAACTCATCCTTAAAATTCTTTTACTCTAGAACACTCTTTGTACCAAACTCTGTATTAAGATTCATATTAAAGAATTTGGTCATGTGGTTCAGGAGTGCCAGAGCCGCTGGTTTATTTCCAGTCTAAGTTCAAAGGCTCGACATCCAGGACAACTGATAGTATGAGTTCTGATGCAAGGACAGGAAAAGACTGTTGTTGCAGCTCTAAATATTCAGGCAGAGAGAAAAATTCTACTTTACTCTACCCTTTGTTTTATTCAATCTTCCACAGGTTTGGAAAAGGCCTACCTGTACTGTAGAGAACAAGCTGCTTCGCTCAATCTACAATTCGGATGTTCATTTCCTTCAGGAATATTCTCACAGCAATACTCAGAATAATGTTTGACCAAAATTATGGGCATTACACTGGTGCAGTCCATTTGACACATTGGATTAACCATCCCAGTGTTCCTTCTTTTTCCAAGCATTATCTCTTACACTAGTCCGTGCGGGTACATCTGTCCTTCCTCCTCTGGAACCCAGAATGTGATAGGGGACTCAAGACTTGGACAATTTTAACTTAAGGTAAAAAGTTGTAAGTCTAGCAAGTAATGTGTGTGTTAAAGCTTTTGTTTCAGAAACTACTGATGAGGCCCACCCTAGCTCCTGGGAAACTAGCCGACCTCCTGGGGCCCTGATAGAGATTACTGCCTGGGGACATGTTGGAGGCACCCGGGCCTTTGTGTTCCAGGGAGAGACAGATGACCACCCTCCCCTGGGAACAGCTAACTTCCCGGGACAGGAATGTTGCAGTTTCTGGACCCCAAAGCCCTCATTGCACCTTGTTTATCCACGCCCCTGTCCTTGTAAAAGGTCTGGCCTGGAAAGAAAAGGAAAGATGGTCTGTTAGGGTATGAACCCACCATTTTCCCAGATCTCCAGCTATCTGAATAAAGTACTCATACAGATTCAATAGCTGTCATTGATTATTGGGTTTGGTAGTGACAGGCAGCCAAAATGCCAGTGTCTTTTCTGGTTACAAATGCACTTTTTTCTTCTCTATCTTAAAAAAAATATTATCATCCAAATCTATCCTTTCTTCTGTGACATTCTTCCCTCTGGTTTTCTGCCTTCTTCTCTGGTCATTCTTTTTTTTTTTTTTTTCACAGTTGATTTTTTTTCACATTTTTACATTCTTTAAGATATCTAAAATTAGAAAATAAATACATCTTGCTGAGTATCAAGTAATTCTATATGGAAAAACTTCTTGTAACACATAAACCCACATACAACATGACTTAGAGTTACAAAACGGTAATAAGACATCTGGTATGATTGATAATACTCTGGAAAGTGTATGCAAGAAAAATACATCAGAATTTAATTATATATGTATTGCAAATGGTGAGATTAATAGAAAAAAGTGAGAAGAAATTTAAAACACTTAAATTGTAATAAAAATCTACTAGAAGATTATGTAGGGTGAGTCAAAATTTAAAAACAGTGTGAGAAATACCACATAAAATAATAAAAAGTTATCACTAAATATTCTCCTTACTGCCATTTTAAATGATCACATCTATCAAAATAATTGGTGGTGGTGATGTGTGTTGGGGGAGAGGTTGTATTATCGACTCTGGAAGCTTTATGCATAAGGCACAGAGCTAAAATTATATAGCCTATGCCAACATTATACAGTGTTAGGTCCAGTAAAAATAAAGTTGTGAAAAATAATTACAGCATAATCTGAGGTAAGGTTTTGAATAAGATTATAAATGTGTATGAGAAAAAATATGGCTATTCAGTAATACAAAAAGTAGTCAGTATCAACTATTCAGCTTGAATAACAATTAAAAGATTCTATTGTGCTTTTAACTTCTTATTTCATCGAATTAATTCTAGAAACTTAACACTAAGTATGAGGATCTGTGAATCTCTGCCAATAGAACAGTCTAGAAAAATGCAAAGAGTGTTGATGTTATTGAGCATTTTTGATACTGAAATTAATATGTTGAGCAATACAGAGAGAGTTTGACCAGAGGATAAAAGATGACTTTCAATTAAGCAATTCATTTTGTTTGGAAGAAACTTGCAGTAATTTTTCAGTGACTCACTTAATAAATATATGTTTTTCTGCAATGCATTATACTTTTATTCTATGGTACATTAACACTGTGAGTATGTTAGAACCAATGAAAGTCCTTACTTTTTTTAAAATAATTTATTTATTTACTTTTAGAGAAAGGGGAAGGGAAGCAGAAAGAGTGGTAGAGAAACATCAGTGTGTGGTTGCTCTCACATGCCCCCAGCTGGGGACCAGGCCTGCAACCTAGGCATGTGCCCTGACTGGAAATCAAACCGGCGACCCTTTGGTTTGCAGGCCTGCACTCAATCCACTGAGCTACACCAGCCAGGGCAAAAGAAAAACCTTACTTCTTTTGACCCCCAATAAGAGTATCTAATTGGTTTTTTCCCTTTACTTTATTTTCATAAAGTGTTAGGTACACATTTCTCACTTGCTCAGCATAGGCACCTCTGTTTTTAATCTTTCCTTTAAGAGACAAAGAATAATTAACTAATGACTGTAGTTAATTGTGATATTCAGAGCATGTAAGGAAATGATGCCAGTGACTAACTAAAAACAGAAAATATAAAAGAATATACCTTTAATAAATATACAGTACAAAACATAGGATGAAGATATGTAGGTCCAAATAGCAAAAATGTATGAAATAGACTTGTTGACATTAATAGTCAAAGGAAAATTGATATATAAAAGCAAAATGGACCAAATTATTTTCATGTGAACACTAAAAAAGAGAAATTCATTTTTTATTGTAAAATCATGCTCTTAAAATTACATTCATGCTTAAAAGACAAATGAGGAAACAAAAATGTGTGTTTTTAAAGGTCAGTGTTCTTGAACTTTCTATTTGGATGATTATAGTTTGAAATAAATACATTGAAAAGCTGTTCATTTACAAAATCCTACCAGCACATGCAGACATACAATTCAATAAGGGGAGCAAAAAACACAATGATCCCCCTACTTCATGTCCCAGGAACTAGTGTTATTCAAGGACATGAACTACTTTAATTAAAAACAAAGCAAGTTTGTTCATCTTAATGTTACTTAGTTTTGCAAGAAATTTTTTCTCACTTTCCTTCCATTTTTTATTATGTACTTCTTTTAATCAGATATATGAATTTTATATAGATGTAATTCCTTATTGCAATCTATAATTTTGAAATTTTTATCATAAATCTAGAGGGTGTAACTCTTCTGCAGTGGTGTAATTTTGTTTTCTAATGATTATTTTGCATCCTGAGCCACTACTCTTCATTTTAATTCTCAACTGCTCTTATTTACACATATATTTTCCTGTATTAGGGGACCTGCAACTTGGCACCTACAGTGAGCTAGTATATGCCATATTAAAATTAAAGGAAATCCAGTGTTGCTTATTCACAATCATTACTGTGATTTATTCATCTGCCTTGTCATTTTGTAAAAGGCAGAATGTTATTTCTAGAACACAATTTATATACTTACCCACTTGTTCCAATGAGGTTCCAATGTAGAAACAAGGGGCAAACAATGTGAAATGTCAGAGTTGGAAGAAAATCTAAAGATGATTTATCAAATTTTGCTCATATTATAGATGAAGGAGTAGGTCCTTTACTGAATTCTTAAGTGCAGACACTGTAAATGAGAATAACCCTTTTGAATGCAAGCAAATTTATTCTAAATGATTTACAAACATATAATAAAATAAGTTAAATAATAGCTAGATAGGTAGATGATAGATAGAATGATTGATAGATATCTAACATATAAAGATCAACCTTGTCCATCTCAGTTTTAGATGAGGCACAGATGCAATCAATATTGAATATACAAGTATCAGTATACAGTATAGCCTAGCCTGGGGTTTCTAAAGTAAAAGATTAGCCAAGAAATGATTATTGACTCTTGGCCCTATCATCCACATGGTGAGTACAAAAAAGACTGAATAGAAGGAAGGTTGTTTTTTGAGTTGTTCTTTCAAGAAAGCTGCATTGTAAAGACCTGCCCTCAGTAGTATTATGTGGGGTAAGTAGAGCTTCAGTCAATCAAGAGAATAAGAGCTTGAGTAATTTCTACTACATTAATATGAACACAATAGACTTCCACCTGGGAAATCTAGAGTGATAGTGAAGGAGGGAAATAGAATGGCTCGTTGATCTGGCAAGTAAGTGGATAAAAAATGTTGCTATTGCAAATGATATGCACTCATAGACTATGTAAAACCGAAGTGGATAGCTGTTATGAATCAGGGTACAATTTAGACATCTGGTAGGTCCCTAGCCAAGCTAAGTACCGAGCTTGTTTATGATAGTATAAGGTGACAACTTTTTAACCCCCTTAGTTCTCCTATGCCCAACTATTTCAAGTACTCAGAGCACAAATTTTGCTAAATAGATGATTAGGTGTGAAAGTAGAGAAGGAAATACAATACCATTCTCTCCTCCTACAAGAGGCCAGCAGGTGGCATATCTCAAAAAAGACAGGGTAAATCTAGTTCTCAATCAGGTGTGAATTTTTATTACTATAAGAACAAAAGCTATGAAATAATTGAATTGAAAAATGTGTTGATCTTAATGTAATGATGAGACCATTTATTATAAAGGTATGTTGCTGCCTGAGTTTTCATCCTAGGGTGAAGGAAAAACTTTATCACTGAGCACATTTTAAAAGATAACAAGAGAGAAAACTAAAAATGCTTTCTGATTATATATACAAATCTCAGTTGCTCGATACACCATTATAGTGTACAAACTATTTGTTCTTTCAACAACAAAAAACTTAAAAATATGTACATTCAGAAGATGTAAAATTTACAGGAGTTCATTAGACTCAGCAGTGTGATGAAAGAACTACTATTTCATGGCTCAAATCTTATCTCTAACTCAGCCTTAGCTCTTCAAGCGATGGACAACATGTTCTAGTCAACTTAATGTGCTTTCTCACTCCAGTTGAGTATTGTTGCAGGTAAATCAGGATATATAATTCAGTCTTTAAAGGGTAAATAGTCATTTCACATTTTTTCCTTGTTATGCCCTTTTCCTTTGGCTGATTTCAGTTCTCAGGATAGGGTTGGTTTGTCTGGAAGGGAAGGATTTCCTTCTACCCTCTTGGTTCTTTTGAGTTGATCTAATAATTAAATTGACACAAGACAGATTAATAGGAAAAATTAATTTGTATGTATGAAGGGCTCATAGATACAGCACCTAAAGATATTATCAAAGTAGGCAACTTTTATATTTGTTAAATTAAGAAACAAATTTATGAAGACCTGACAAGACAAAGGGTACTAATTAGTCAAGAAACTTAGCAGAGTTTGGCTACACAGCCTTCTCGACCCTGAGTTTTCTATCTCTGGTAATAAGAATTGTCTCTACCTCTTGATGCAGAGGGGGTACCTTTCATATGGGAAATTAATTTTCTTCTTCTGGAAGGATAAAAGAGGGCTAGATGGCCCTTCTTATACTGGCTGTTTGTTATGTAACTTTAATTCAAAATAACCAATATGCCAATAAAGTGTAGCTCTCTACTTTTCATTTTTGAGTGTGTGCATCTCACCTCTCTGCATCTGCAGCTGAATTGCCTATAAGAACTTATGTTCTCTTTGTCTCAGTTACTAGCTCTACACTTTTGGTGTCTTTCACTCTAGATTTGCAAGTCTCCTGCGGGACTCAGTTGACTGTTCTACTCCATGGCAACATCCACCTCTGCTTTCCTCTCAATGTCAGCATCTTAAAGAAATTTAAGGAAAATGTCTCCCTCATTTGATTCCTAAATTATCGCTTAGATCTGTCAGCTTTGTCAGCGTAAACAAGGGGATAAACTGAGGCAAGTTCAAATCACCAGAAATTTAGTTTATTCAGGAATAGCAGAGAAATTACAATTTTGGAAATGCATGCTGGTGCAAGCTGTAATGAATTTGTTAGGGTTTGGGGTGGTCTATATTCATAGGCAAGGAGTGTGAAGAGGAGAAAGTCTAGACCAAATCCTATCCGTGAGTTTATTGGCTCAAGAACGGGGACAGTTTCTTGGCACATGCTCATTGGTCAGGATATAAGTTTTGCTCTTCTGTAAATGAGACATTGAATGAAAATCATTCATCTTAAGTTTCATTCTTCTGAGAGTGCATATGTGATATTTTCCTTTTCATATAGCTGCTCCATTTTAGATTGAAATTCTTTCTCAACTTCTATTCAATGTAGCTTCATGGCGGGGAGATACCTGTAAATTTGCATTTCATTTCTAGTATTGAACATGATAGATTGCTTTGAGTACTAAAGGTGACCAAGTGTGAAAAGAGAATTCTAGTAAACCTCAAACTTTACTGAATAAAAGGAAGAAAAAAATTGAGGTCACCAACTCATATTGGAGAAAACCAATAATGGCAGGAGAGAACACTAGGATATGCAGTACCCAGGTTGCTCCAGTGAAGCTGGTGTAGATAGAAGAGTAGGAGCTATAGAGTGAGCAGGAAAATGTTTGCACAGAGTAGTTGAGCCCTGAGAAGGTAAAAGGCTATAAAGTGAGTAGCTTTCCAAGGTGTGATGAATCTTTTCTTAAGCATAATATCCCAATGATCAAAAACATCAGTTGTGGCATAACAGATTGTTCTCTAAGCTTAATTAACACGTTCTCCTCATTACAAATGATTGAGAAGGATGACACATATAGCTATTTGTGTCCATTTGAAAGTAAAAAAAGAATTATTTTTCACAGGTAAACATAGACTTTGGAGTAATGCCACAGAGCAATTTCTCAAACAGGCTTTGTAGAGCCACCTTAGAAAATACATCTAGTAATAACAAATGTCTTTGTAAAACCAAATTTGCATCAAAGGAGGTATTTGTTTACTATAAACTCTCCTCATGATATACTCAGCTGTCATCATCTTTGTTGTCAAAGATTCTTTGAAGTGGCAGTTGTTAACAGCCAGAAGCTTTCAGGCTTTGCGAATTTGCTATAGTGTTTCTTAACAACTGTGTTTCCTCTGAAAGATCAAAGGACCTATTCACATAAAGATCTCATATATTGTAGGTGTTAACAAATTATTTAGCTTGTTACTGGCTTATTTCACAACTAATATCTAATAACAAGGAAGGCTGAAAAATTATTTACATAAATATACAGAGTGCCTATGAAAAACTGAAAACTGTTAAGGACAGGAGTTCCAAATATTCTTGTTCTCTGAAGAAAAACGAAATATAAATGAAACATATAAACAAGACTATCAGAGACAAGATATTGAACTGAACTTTGATTTGGAGTGTAAATAATCATAAAACTTGTATGTATTTAAAAAACACAAAGCAAAACTCAAAATTATTTTTATTAGGATAGAATCAAGATGTGGCTTGTTTTTATTAGAATGTCACTCAGGGTATGTCACCTCTAAAAGTCTGTAAAATCACTAAATGGGTTTTTACACAGATATTATGTACAAGTTCAGGGTCATTTACAACCACAAATTTTGGCTTCAGCAATATTGACAGAAAATGTGGCTTTCACGGTTTCCTGTAGGTTGTTCAAACTGTAAACTGCTCCAGGAGTTACCATATGTGTTGGCGTGACTCTCCAAGCCAGTTTTGAAGGACAAACTAAATCTAATGTGAAACCTCTGAATAAGATATTGAAGTGTCTTCTAGAAACACAATTTAAAAAGTAAAAGAAATAAATTCAACAGAATTTATGTAGCTTCCAGACAGACAGAGAGAGAGTAAAGGAGACAGACATACAGAAAGAAAACCAAGGAGATAAATAGAGTCTTACATACCTGTTTTTCTAGACTAATAACAGTGAAAGTGTAGGAATAGAAGAGGTTTGAAAAAATAGTAAATATAATTCAGTCATAGATCAGTGGCAACCAATTTTAACTATACTTTATTTTCTTAACACTGGACCATTTTACCTGGATATTGAGGTTAATATAAATATGAATCTTACTTGTTATAAATCAATGATTACACACCACTATTTGGAAGCCAAGGCTTAAGGAATGTAAAACATAATTCAATTTTTATGTTTTATTTATAGAACTTAAAAAAATCTCAAAATCTCTACAGAAATTCCAGAGTAATTAAGTTTATAATCTATATTGTATACAAACCATAGAATCATATTAAATATGAAATTATATCTAAATATAAATTAGTAAGATATTAGGCATTTACATATGGATGAGAACTGACCAATACTATTTTATATCCACTTCCATGCAATTTTCCTTAAATAAACAATGCTAATGTATTAATAATCTAAGGAAAGCAGATTAAAAGGAAGAGTGAGTCATTAATTAAGCTGAAAGGAATGTAAAACACAAGGGAACCACAAAGACACTCTAACACCTAATCAACAGTTAAATTCCCAGTTTCTGTGTGATGAAAATGCTATGCTTGCCCCTCCCTTTCTCCTTGCTCTACCATTTTGACTTTGACTCACTAGTCCTCCCCCTCTCTGGCTAAGTTAAAAACAAAAACAGAAATATTAGAAATTTAAAATTGATTTACTATTAAAATTTTTTCCATTAAAACACATATGACATTTTAGATGAATAGAAGCCATATAGAGCATATATTTTAATGAGACAAAGCCATCCCCGGTCTTTTTAAAAGAAAAATTCATTGTTAATTTTGTTTTCATCATCTTTATTAATATTACTTTGAATGAACACAAGTCTCTCTGCCTGTCTGTGCAAAGCCCAAAAATTGAGAGACAGGTGCTGACATACAAAAAAGTAGTTTATTTTCAGGTGCTGCTAACATGGAAGATGGGGGACTGTTATCTCAAAGCCCATCCCAGTGAAAGCAGTGATTTTCATAAGGAGGAAGAGGGGAACAGGATAAAAATATTAGAGGGGGTTGAAAATTTCTCTACATGCAGATGAGCACAGTCCATTCTGATAAGGCAGCTGATGGTCCAGTGTGCATCATCCTGGCTCCACTGTTGAAGGTCAACAAATGTCCAGGAGCTAAGGTGCCCAAAGGTTGGAGTCTGTACCCCCCAAAGTCAACAAGAAACAGGAAGAGACATTGGCATCTGGGCTGCCTGTCACTACCAAACCCAACAAGCAGTGACAGTGATTGAATCTTATGGGCACTTTATTCAGATGGCTGGTGATTTGAGAAGATGGCAGGTTCACACCCTAGAAGAACAGTCTTACATTTTGTTTCTAGGCCACACTTTTTATAACAGGGAATAAACAAGGTGTGGTGAGGGGCTTTGAAATTCAGGGAGAATTAGGTGAAAGGACTGCAGCAATTGTCCTGGGCAGTTAGCTGTTCCCAAGGGCAGGTGGTCATCTGTCTCTCCCTGGAACGTAATGGCCTGGATGTCTCCAGTTGTCCCCAGGCTGTACTCTTTAGTAGTGGCCCAGGAGGTCGGCTGTTTTTCCAGGAGCCAGGATGGGCCTTATCTGTAGGATCTCAAACAAAAGCTTTAACATATACATTACTTACTAGGCTTATAACTATTTACCTCAGACTAAAATTTTCCAACCCTTGAGTCCCCCATCAAAACCCTATGATTCTCATACAATCATGGCACCACCTACCTAAAAGTTGCATATTGGTCAGTGTCAGCACTTACAGAAATAATATCAAAAGAATGGCGATGTGGATTACAATACCCCACTGTTGCATTACTATATCATTGTTAATCATTTTCAGATATTAAGGGATCTTCATAAAATAATATAATCAATTTATCAAAATTTGACCAAATGATTACAAGTTAAGATCATGGGCTTTGAAAACCACTATGAGCTTTGTTTTTGCATATTTATAATATAATAGGAAAAATGCCTACTATCAATCCTGATTTGAAGTTTATATAAATAATATATTCAAGCACATTTTGATAGGCTGTATTATTTTTTACAGTATTGAATGCTTCTGTGGTAAGGAAGATTTATTTCCCCTCCCCAGTGACACCAGGCCAATGACATAGATTTGTTTTTGCCTTTTGTATTTGAGTAGAAGTGATGTGTGTTATATGTGAGCAGAAGATTTGAGAAATCATGTGGTTTTCCACTATATCTCTTTATTAACTTTCACAAGATTGATAATATTTCATACTGAGGTGGTTCGTCAGCTTGGTGCAAGAGTGAAGGTGACATAGAGCAAGTTAGAGCCAACTTAGGGTGGACCTATAGCATAAAGAAGGAATAAGCCTTTGCTTATGAAAAACATGAGCATTTAGATTTGTTGTTGTGCCACAAGGCATCTATCCTGAAAGATGTAAGCAGCCAGCATATTGTTGGTGCATCAAAGCGTAGTTACTACAGTTATTAATAGTAAGAAACTTCAATAATGAGAATATTTTCTTTTCTGATATTTCATGAGAAGTAAGTGTACAAAAAATAAAAAGGTATCATCCAGATCACAGAAACCTGTTAAAACAAATGAAAGTTAATTCCAGGGTGTGACAAAGATTCTTCACTTAACCAAACTTTAGTCAGGATCTCTGAGTCATGTTCCCAAGAAGACTTCCCTTGTATGATCCAGTATTAGCAAGAATCCATAGTCATTACACTGAGAATTTCTCACCCTCAATATCTGATCAAACACCTAATACCTTCTAACCCCCCCCCAGATGATGTCTGATCACCCTAGCCTGCCTTTAGCAAGAATTCTATAAAGTCATTAAGTCAAAATACCCCCACACTTGATATCTACTCTTAGTAGCTTTCCATGTACCAATTGCCCCCCACCCCATACTTACTGCTTGAGTATGAATCCCTACCTGGGATTTATACTTCTATTTGAGAAAAGCCCAGTATTTGGGTTTAGACCAATTTTATTCCAGAGTCTTTCTTACCTACTGCAATACATGTTTAAATAAAATATATGCTCACTGTTTTAACTTCTGCCTGACTCTGGTTTTCTTTAACAGATATATGGTGAGTTCAACACAGATTAACTTTAAAATCAGATAGTAAATTTTGTAGCTGACTAGGACTTACCACTTAATTTCAAATACTTCACCTACCTGATTTTAGCAATAGGAAAACTGATACCTCATGAGCTGAGGGATTTTCTCAATACTACTGAGCATTTAAAAAATAAAAAACAAAACAAACACACACAGATCAAGAATCAAGTTGAACTTATTCTTAGTACAGTGTAAATAATGACCAACAACTAAAACGTAATACTGACCATCTGTTTGATGGTAAAGAGTAGGAGGCATCAAATGGTACATATTTATGAATCATTAAAAAAGCTAACTTTTAAATATCTGCTTTCTAAGGTAGGGGATTTGGCAACACATTTAGAAAAGCATACTTTATCTATATAATGGGTGGGGCAAAAGTAGGTGTACAGTTGTTAGTATGGAGAATAGTACAATCATTACTATAATAATAATACAAGCAGAAATTTTGTGTTTCATGTACTCACAACTATAAACTGACTTTTGCCTCACACTGTGTATAGTTTTGTATCTGTAGTATCTTTCCTCAGTGTGATTCATAAAACATGACAAAACATTTAGCTAGATAATTACAGATGGGAAGAAATTCAGGATAGAAAATAAGTAGACAGGTTTCATATTTTTCTGTAGATATGACTTCAGTGAAGACTTATTGCCAGTGTTAGCTCCTGGGTCTCATTGGAAACATCTGACCAAGTGTGAAGGCGTGAGGTACAGATGGAGCAACTTACTGCAGAATTTTTTCACCCAAAATAAAAAGAGAAAGCAGTAAAGACTCAAGAGTTAAAATGTCCATTACAGAAGAATATTGGAGAGGTGTTGAGATAATCTACAATAAATGTCATGGAATATATGTGTGAATTGCGTGCCTAGCAAAAGGTCAAGACTTCAGACAAGATACTTGGGGATAAAAGCAGCAAAATTTGAGTGGCAAGCTTGAAGACTTGAAAAGCTTGAGGCCTTTAACAGGCCTCAACTGAAGTATTGGCTGATTCTAGCATGAGAATATTATCTTGCCTGCCTCTAGGTGACCTTTTGTCCAACATATTAGTCAAGATGACTGAGGACAGCTTAAGAAAACAGGTGGCTCCTTATGTATTTTCTTACTAATATATATTTTTTACATTTGGCAGAATTCACCCTATGATTAACTTTCATTGTAACATATCACCTGGTAATGACCTTATGGGGTATAGACATAGAAAGCAATGATAGCTGCTGTTATTTAGTATACATCCAAAACAGTGGGAAAGCACAACAGAACTTTATTTGTACCTAAAAGCAATTGATTTTCTATCATCTTCAATGTCTATCTACAAAGGTTACTATGAATACTAATATCGAAGAGAAGGACCTAGACTGTAGAGTTTCTTTTTGGTTCTTCTCTTTCCCTGCTAATATTTCCCATCTATTCTTGCATACTTACTGCCTACTTTTAGCAGTAACACTCGTAGAATATTAATCATAGTCATTTCAGATTATGAGGGGTTTATGCCTTTTAGTATGCCTTGTAATATTTGTTGATAATAGGACATTATATACCAGACAAAAAGAACTGTTACGAATAGTCATGTAGTAATGTAATAACCAAGTGTGTGGAAAGGGGTAGTATTCTATAGACCTATATTGAGGTTTCAGTCTTTAGTGAGTCTATGCCTCTAAATTGTGATCTTCACAAGTCTTTTCCTGTTTTGTTGTTTTTTCTTCCCCTTAGATGAACTTAGATGGCTAGAATAGGTAGAGTTGGATATTTTCCTTCTCTCAGGTCAGTTAGGTTTTGATAACACCCCAGTATGTTAGGTTCCACTTAACTATTTTCTCCTATGGGCAGACATTGTCAGAAAGGCAGAGTGTTTTCATATTCAAAAAAAGGAAAATGGTTCCTTTTTACTTTGCTGTGCTCTAAGATGGAGGGGAGATTTTCCTATTTATCGTGGGAATCTAGTCACACATCTATAGGTAAAACTCACAATATTGTGCAGGCTCATGATGACTGGCTTTTTGTGGAGTTAGTTTTTAAAGCTCAAAGTCATCCCCACAGAGCCTCCAGCAATTGGGAGATTACAGCTCAGGTTTTTCAGCACAGCACTGGGTCCGGTAGTTATTTCCCTTCATGACTTTCTGCTCCTGTGAGCTGTTGCTCCTACACTTATTCATCTGCCTCCCCAGTGTTTAGGGTAGTGGTTTGCCCTATGTCCTCCCTTCTCTTACTGATCCAAAAGTTGTTTATTTTTAGACTACTTAGCTTTTGACTTCTTGTTAGGTCAAGTGGTGACTTCTAAACTTCTATGAAACTGGCAGTCAAGAATCACAATTTTCAATTTTTGCCACAGAATTGAGTCTTACTTTTGAGCCAGATAGAACAGATATTCCATAATGATAATTTATTCTTTGAAGATTATAATTGTTTAATACTAGAATTTCCCATTTTATAAGGCTCCAAATTTCTAGATAAGTCTCTATTTTTATTCATCTTGACTTACAGACTTGCTGATTTTTTCCTTAAGTGCATCTCTTTTTTCAAACATTTTGCTAAATACTACCACTAACAAGCAACAAACATTGGCTTTTTTTTCAACCTATTACAATAGTACTATAGCCTCAGTAAATGTATGGTCTACTTTTCAAGTAATCTCAATGAGCTTCACCAAATATTTTACCACTAGATAACATAGTGCCATTTTTGGAAATAGCATTAGCAATTAGGCGCCAAATTCATACAGTTAAAATAACTATAGCTGATGAAAAAAATATGTCCTAAAATTTTAGTGGTTTGCCACAACAGCTTATATTTGCTTATGCAAATGTCAATTAGTTGTGGTGGTGAGAGAAACAAAGAAGTTCTATGTTCAATGCAATCATTCAGTAACACAATATATGGCAGGGAAATCTTCCATCATCAATGTGTCTGTCTCAACATCATCTTAGTTTCAATATATAGCACTAAGAAGAGGGGGGAGAATAAATCACACTTGGGTTCAGGTTTGAAAGTGGCATACCTCATTTCTGCCCACAATTTATATACATTCATAAGGCCATGGAAGATACAAGAAGACAGAACTCATAGAACGACTTCACTCTATTATACAGAAGGTGAACACACATCTTTGTACTACAGACAGATATGTTTCGCCACACCCCTGCTTATCTCATACAGCCAGAAGTTACTGATATCTGAAAAAATACCCTTATAATTTTTATCAGCAAAAAATAAAACTAAGGGTAGGCTAAATGCTCAAAGTGCATGTCATGTGGTCTTATTCTGTGGGCCTAACAAATGTCAAGACCAGCTGTTTTAATGCTTTATATGTCCTAAAACAAGGGAAATAGAGCAATAATGAGTCACACAGTACATAAGATAAAAACAACAATTTCTTAGAAATACAACCCTTTCTAAATGTGAGTTCAGGTTGAAATTTTATCATAATACTTCATCTAGAATGCTTCAGCAATAAATAGAAGTTTCATTGTATTTTTATAGCATTTCTCAGTGTGGGCCTGCTATAAAAAAGCATTAATAAAAAATATTGAAAAACACAGTAATAGAAATGTTGCCTGCTGATGTACTGGCTTTGTTCAATGGAAAATATTTAACCACCTAAAACCCGAATGTAGTCCTTTCAGGAGTTCTTCATCCTTTTTAGTTTCTCAATAGAATGTTACCAGTGGCAGTAAATTCGAGGTGATCGCTGTAAGAAAGAACCAAATTACAGATAGCCTATCTACTCTTAAAACCAGACACATGGTTTAAAAGACAGTTGTAAAGAGAGAGGAGTACCATTTTCCTCTGGAGGTTGAAGATTCTAATGTAGATGTTATTTGAATAAAAAGTCTTTCCAATTCTGCATGAAGTTGAGCTTCCAAAATGCCATTGTTAAAGAAAATATTTTCTAAAATTTGCTACGGTTCACTCTGTCACAGAAGAATAGATAAATGAGGACTCAACGGAGTCTTCTAGGGATCCTGGCTATAAAATGATTAAGTTGAAAAAAATTTCAATGTACTATCAAAAACCTACAGAACACTATTATTGATACTAAATTCTTGCAGTTTTAATCCATTGATTTTTCTAGTCCATTGATTAATGGAAATGTAAGATATTTAGAAATAACAAGAGTTTTGAAATATCCATGTATTGAGCCATTAGTTTCTTTAATAGTCTAAGTAAAATAACCTGTTGACATTGATGAAACATTTAAAGAATGTTTGAAAAATATAGTCTTGTATAAGTTAAGGAGTTGTTTTTCTCCAAAGTGCTTTTCATTTTGTTAAATACATATTGAAGAACATATTTCAACGTGATGTCACTGACTATTCTCTATCTTTAATTACATGACAGAATGAATTGTCTGTTAAGTCATTGATAGATGGTGACAGAAAAACCATGTCAGCATTATATAAAATGAGGAATATATATTTTACAACATTAAGCAGGGAAGTGAGACAATAAGCATAACTGGGACAAGCCACAAGGTAGAAGAAGAGTGTGAAGTCTTGGGGGTGGGAGGAAATGAATCTCTAATTTTCATTTTGGAAATTATTTACTTGATTTATCCTGAGATTATATCCTGATGCCAGTTCTCCTGGAAGACTTTAGTGCAGTTTGGTAATATGGTTAGTGTCTATGATAAGTTCTTAGAATTTAGCCTATTAATAATTCTTGTACATTGAGTTACGGGGCACCAAAAGGTCAGAATTGTCAATGGCCTTATGCTATTCTTAATAAATCATCCACTAGGTAACATGGAGAATAAAAATGGTCAATGACTGACAACTGTGGGAAAACGCTGTGTAATCAGTCATTAGAACATTGGCTTGAGAAGTCCTTGCACATTAATGTGAGAAAAAGAAACAGCAATAGCATATATATTTTATAAATATAAATATGTATTTACATATGTGCATATATAAATATATAAATTCATTTTGCTCTTGTACTTTTTCACACAGCAAAAATATTATTATCTTAAGTCCTGACTATGTTTATGCACTGTGATAATACCTGAAATGTGTCAGGCAGAATAATCTCTTATTTAGCAACTAAAATAGCCATGTACTTGGCCTTTATTTCTACTCTTTAAATGTTTTCCATATGAAAACTAGAATAATCTTTTTAAAAGAAACCATATTATGTTATTTCCAGCTAAAGAGCAGTTCAAAGATTTCTCATCCTATTATGGCTAAAATCCAAATTCCTAGCTACAGCTGGCAGAGATGGTACTTGTTCTGACTCCTTTCTACTTCCCTGTCTTCATCTCAGACCACTCTCACTGACTCATTCTGCTCTATTGACATTGACTTTCTCACAGTTCTTAAAATTTTTCCAAATACAGTCTATTGTCAAGGCCTTAGCAATGCAGATGTCTTTGTCTGGAACTCTCTTCACACTTACCGTTGTGTAGTTTATTCCATCATTTCCTTCTGATTTTTGCTCTGTTGACATTAGTTGTGTGATCTTTCCCTGGACATTTTCACAAGTAATAGAACCTCTTTTCTTACTCAGTCCTCATCCACATGACTTGCTTCATTTTCTCACAAAGCACTTATCACTAACTGAAGCCATATATATATATATATATATATATATATATATATATATATATATATATATATGAAGGCATATATATATAATATATATTTCTTCTTTTTTATGTGCTCTACAAAATTTACACTCTACAGGGTAGAAACATCATCAGCTTTGTTTACTGAAAAGTCTATAATTCCTACAACCCTTCCTAGAACTCAGAATAACCTCTTTTTTGTCGTTGTTGAATGAATAAATGAATAAATAATGATACAAAATAAAATATCTAATAGTAATGAATAGAAATTAAATAAATGATAATATGAATAGATTTTTAAACATTAAAAATTACATATTCTAGGCAAGAAATTTAAAGAAACTATGATGCAGTTTTACATTGATAAGGAAAGATTTATTATAAAATATGCTGAAGAGATATTTAAACAGTAACCTGAAGGATGAGTGTGAATGAATCAACAAGAATGGAAAGAAGAGTATGTCAGAAAGGTACAGAAACCCTGAGTTTGGTGAAGGCTTGGAGGAAGATTTTTAATGGATAGGTTAATTATTTGAGCAAAGATTAATTTGTTAACAAAAATAAAATTAAACAAAAATACATTAAAATAACACATTAAAAAAGCTTTAGTATTGCATTCTATGAACATATAATCAATTCCACATACATATTTGCTGATGAATTAGCTGAAAAACTAAAATATCATGTGACTTAATACTGAATGGAGTTTTAACTTTTTCTAAGGGAATGCATTGATGTAGATAGATTAATAGATATAGATATATAGATATATAATATTTCTTTTCTAATTGTTAAAGTAATACATACCCATTATAAAACATTTGGAAAATGTTAAAAAAGCATAAGAATTAATTTTTAAATAATTCATAGTCAATTTATAATCACTGTTGAGTGTACAGTTTAGTATTATGTATTATTTCATACCTTTTATGTACTTATCTCTAATGTCTATTAATATAATTATACAAAGAATTAAATATGCAACTAAAATCTTACAAAATTATATACATTACTTATATATTTCCACACAACTTTATTTTTTCAATGTATTGCAAACATTTTAATGTGAATAATATGTTCATTTGAAATAAAATTTAAAGACTGTGATTATCTTATTGTATTACATTACTTTAATGAGTTTCATCTTAAAGATTTGATTATTTCTATTTTTTCTGTGTCAAGCACAAGAAAAATGTGCTCAACAAATATTTTTAAATTCTATATCAATTAAATTTGTAATAAACTTTCTGTGCACATATTTGATTACATGTTTATAATAAATACTTTAAAATAGAACCATTGAGTCTAAATATATAAACAGCATAAAAACATTTTCATTATGGGCTTTCTCTTACACAACAAATTTTAATAATAAAGTGAACATAAATTAATTGTTATATACTATATATTTTGCACATTTCTTATAGCACAAACATAGCTTACCTATAGTAACCATTTGAAACTAACATTGTCAAAAAAACATTTATCCCCATGATATATATTGGGCATTATAACCATGTGGAGTAAAGGCTGTTGATATCTTGAAAATGGTTAATAAATATCTTGCCAATTATAACACTGCTGATGATAGGAAAAAAACAAGTTTGAATAAAAAGGAAAATGCTTTAAAATTCTGGATTTGTTCACTGGTGTTTAGACTATAGCAAAAAAAATGTATACATGTAAAAAGTAGGTTTGGTTTTGAAATTATTGGAAGAAAAATAACTGTTTGTTACATGGCATTATAAAAACTAGTTTCACTGGAGAGAGTGGTTAGGATCTAAAAAGTCTAAAAAATCCTATTTATTGACTTTTTCTTACCCATTTGCTGTCTTATATTAAAGTTTTTGGTAATAGAAATTTTTTTTTAGAAAAGTAAGTTTGTATTATCAATGAGCCCTGTATTTATTCCCAAGTTGACTTTCTAAATAAGAGAAGCAAATTCTACTCTTACTAGCAACACTGACTTGGGTTGTTTATCTGAATTTTATTTATTTATTTTTTGCTATTCAAATAATGTTTTGAAAATATGAGATGATAAAAATATCTCAGTGATCTAATTTGCATTTCTTTGGTTGTTGAGGTTCAACCTTTTTCCTTTTATGCCTTCTCATTGTTATCTCTGCTTTTATAAACAAATTATACTATTTATAAAAATTACTGATTTTTCTGTTCAATTGTTACTCTTTGAAATGGGTCACTTTATTTACACTTATTGTTTAGAAAGCAAAAACATAGGTAGCTATTTATTTTATTGGTAAAAATATGTGTATATGCAATGTAAATAGTACAAAAACAAAAATTTACATAGTATGTGTTTAACTTTATGTTATAATTTGTTAGACTACAAACCTATATCATTCTAGCAATATTAAGTAACAATGATGTTATGTGTATGGTTTTATCATGTGTTCAAACATGATCAAAATGCATATTTTAGTTATTCCAATGACATTGAAACTACAAGATATCTTTCCCATTGTTGCTGGTGGTATTTAGCTAGAAAAGGAGAGCAAAGGAAATTAATCAGACATTGAGTTTCATAAACTTGGAAGCATGAGCCTGCTTTCTATCCAGAAAGCTATAGTTTCACACCCCAGGGGGTTACAGCATTTCTATGCCAAGAAGATCAACACTCCTCCCTTCCCTCCCTCTGGTACCAAATGACCACGTGGGAGCAGGGGAAGGCAGGCACATCCACGATAGAAGTCAAAATGGTGCAGGGGAGGTGTCCGATGAGAGAGACCTGTCAGTATAGCCTGGGGAAAGAAGAAATTGGTTAGGAGTGTACCACCTAAAGCACATAAAAGTGTGGGTAGTTGATTGGTCATTTTGAGAAAGCACTTGGTCTGTCTCTCACTCAAGCTAATAAAACCCCAGGTAGACAAAGAAGCTCTCTTGCCCCGATGACCTGCACTTGCCCCATGCATTTGTACATCCTCTCTCTAAAGTCCCTGTGATTCTAACAGCTTTGTGGTCACTGGCCTTATGACTCCACATGCAAGCTCCATGAGGGAGCCTGAAATGGACTATAACTAGAAACGCACTAAGCTATAGACATGCTGGATGGACTGTACTTTAATATGGAGCATAAACTCTGGGCAGTGGCCTTCATTCTGGCCCTAGTAAAGATAAGAGTGGACTTTCTCTATAGTGAAACAGATGGAGCTGGGACATTGGGATGTCAGGAGTGGAACCCCTCCTAATTTAACATCATCAATAAACCACACCACAGAACCACATCCTCTTAAGTGGGTCTCAGGAAATTCCCTTTATTAGATACCACAGGATCCCCAGTTCTATGGGTAACACCAGTAGCTCTGATACTTTAGGTTCTATTAAGATCTTATCCCTGTGTCCAGTTGTGTCTCTTTGTAAGAAAAGCAAAAGTAAATAATATATCTTACTTCAATGCAGTCCCTCCATTTTAATGGCTCTACAATATCAATGGCCATAGCTATTTGTTCTCATTAATTTCATGCTCATGTTAGTATACAGGAACATAAGTATAATTAAAATTAATTTGCTGTTAACTAATGCATATTTTTCCTTATTTTTCAGTAGCAAATCTAAATCTAAATTTTTGGGTCTCCACAATATCTTTTCAATCTATCATACTTGATAAATTTCCCTTCTAAGTAAGTGCCTCATGTATATTTATCAATACCTGAAAAAAACATAGCTTCTATCAAATATAATACTGAACTATAGTGTAGAACCTGGTACTTCTAATGTGTTTGAAAAGAATATGTGGAATATATAGATATAGATATGTAGATATAGACATATGAATAAATAAGTTTTGATAGAATATTTACTGAGGATGACAAAACACAATGTGGGTAATAAAAAACTCACAATAAAATAAAGATTCTAAAAATACACATTATGTTTCACACTCATAGACAGATTCATAATTAATACTAAGGAAAAATTGAAAGAAAATTTTGTTATAAAAAGTTATGATAGAAGGAGAAAAAGTAGCCTACTTTGTCAAGGCGAGGTCTTGGGAGGTTCTGGGGTTTATCTCATAATATTGGATGTAGTAGCATTTTGGCAGAGCTATTCTGACCCAGTTCACCAATTCCCCAACAAATCCTGGTTAAATTCTAAGTATGAAAGTGTCACTGAATGGCAAAGGACAAACTGAAGCCAGCAGAGTACTTTAATTAAGGCATAGGAATGATGAAACAAACAAAACAACATTAAGTTCATAAAGTCACATTTGAAATTATACACACACATACATATACACAAAACTAGATTGAGCATAATTAAAGATGTATTTTGAAGCACTGTTCATCTCTAGCTTGAGATCCTTGATTTCTCTAATCTTCATTTCTTTTTTTGTATATTTTTATTTATTCATTTTGAGAGAGAGGAGAAGGGAAGGAGAAAGAGTGGGAGAGAAACATCAGTGTGTGGTTGCCTCTCACGTGTCCCCTACTGGGGACCTGGCCTGCAACCCAGGTATGTGCCCTGACTGGGAATCAAACCGGCAACCCTTTGTTTCACAGGCCTATGCTCAATCCACTGAACTACACCAGCCAGACCTAATCTTCATTTCTAATTCCTCAACTTTGCACATATTACAGCCTTGAGAGAAAGAAATGACTTTTTTGACAGATTTTTTGGCACTGCTGATGAGATTATTCTGACAATAAATAAATTTTATTGACATTGAACTGCACATATTTCAAGTGTGTATATATATATATATATATTTCTGTCTATGAACTTACCATCACAATTAAAAATGTATATTCCCATCACTCAAGAAGTTTACTTCTACAACTTTTTAATGCCCTTTCCCATTCCTCAGAATGCTTCCTATCCCATCCTAAACTCACCTTTTCTATCACTGCAGAAAAACTGTAATTTTGAATAATTTTGTGTATAGGGAATTATACAATATGAACTCTTTTTTTGCTTATTTTCCTCAGCATAATTAATTGATATTCACTTAGCTGTGGTATGTGCATACAATTTTTTTTGTTGTTGCAAAATAGTATTCCATTATACAGACATGACGGTTTGTTTACACCTTTAACTGTTGCTGGATATTTTAGTTGTTTTTAGTTTAGGGCTACCACAACACAGTTTTTATAAATATCTATGCACACAGGAAATATAGAATTATTGGATCATGGAGTAGTTGTAAAATTGTTAGGCAATTGCCATATTGTGTTTTAAGCAGTTGTGTCATGTCCTCCTGTCAACAGTTTGTGAGAGCTCTAGTTCTCCACACCTTTCCAACACATTACTCAATTAGCATTTTTAATTTTAGCATTCTACTAGTTGTGTGTTAGAATTTCATTGTGGTTCATTTAGTATGTTCATAATCATTAATGATATTGAATATTATTTTATGTGTTTATTTGCCATTCTCATATTTTCCTTAATAAAGTATCTATTCAAATTTTTGTCTATTTTTAATTGAGTTGTTTATTTTATTTCAGAATTTTGAGATAATTTATATATTCTGGATGCAAGTCTTTACCAAACATTAAGAGTTGCAAATATTTCCTGCCAGTCTGTGATTTGTTTTATCATACTAGTAATACTGTCTTTCAGAGAGCAGAACTTTTTTTTTTTTTTTTTTTTTTGTCATTAGGTAACCTCTATCTGCTTCATTATTGGCTTCCCCTGGAAGATTTTTTCTTTTTTTTTCTTTTTTTTTATTGTTTTTCAGTACAGTTTTCTGTACTGTACAGAAAACTGTACAGAACTTCTTAATATCATTGAAGCCCAGTTTATTAATTTGTTATTTTCAGAATCATGCTTTTGGTGTTGTATCTGCATATAAAGATATATCCCAAGACAAAGAGATTTTTCCTATATTATATTTTAGAAGATTTAAAGTTTATATTTTACATTTGGATCTGTGGCTCATTTTGAGTGTTTTTTTTTTAATACAAGCTACAGTATGGATTAAAGTTTAATTTTTTAATAAAGAATATCTAATTATTCCAGAATCATCTGTGCAAATAGTATCCATATCCCCTGCACTGCCTTTGTACTTTTGCAAAAAATAACAATAATAAAACAATAAAAGAGAGTTGTCCTTATGCATATTTCTGAATCCTCCATTTTGTGTTAATGATCTGTTTGTCTGACACTAATGTCACATTGTCACTATTATTGCCACTTTAAAATAATCCACAAGACCAGGTAATCAATTACCTAAATGTGTGGTAATACCACATCAACTAAAATCCAAAATATTGTCTAAATATCATCCGCTTAAAAACTCCAAATCTCATTATCTAAAGCATCTGTGGGTGAGACTCCACTTAAGATCCAACATGTGGCAAAATTTCTTTCCATCTGTAGACATGTGAATCTAAAACGAGGTTGGTTCCTTACAAAATACAATGATGAGGCAAACACAGGATAATACTCATAGATTTCCAATTTCAGAAGGGAGAAAAGAAAAGAAATTAAGTGATCACCATTCCTAAGAAATTTTAAAATCCAGCATAGTAAAGTCCGTTAAGTTTCCAGGTCTAGAAGTAATCTACTGTGGTTCAGGCTCCACCTTCTGCACCCATGGTTTCTTTTTCTTAAAAGATAGCACATGCCTACAAATTAGTAGTTTTGTCATGTAGAAGTTGTGGAGTCTAACAACCATATAGGTTAATGAACTTGAATTGCCCTTGAACTGGATCTGACTCTTGAGAGTCTCTTGTCAAATAGGAATTTGGCGTGCCTGCCGTTAAATTTTTCATAATTTAAGATTGATCATATCGGAAGTTATATACCACAGAAATCAGCAAGCAACACACATCAAAACTTGTGGCTTTTTTTGTCCATTCAAGAAAGCTGATTTACCAATATATTAACAAATATGCAATAATATACCTAAGCAGTTTATCTAATTCTAACCACAGTAAATCTAATCAGACCACATTAATGAGATGAAAACCATGATAAAATTTACAGAAGATGGTAGAAAATGTATGTGGCTCTTATATGAATAAAAAACATGGAAGAGGCAGAGGTCCTTGAAGTCAGTTTCTTTGGTTAGCTAACCTAGAAATAAAAAATTGTATGCTGGTGTTCTAGTGGCAACTCCAAAAATATTTATCACATGCCATCCAGCAGAAAATTTAATAAGTTAATATAATATGTGTTCATTCCTTGAAGTCTTTTCATGTCATTATTCTAAGTGTTTCTTTGGATAATGAAAACATGTTTTCAAACTTCATTGCTCACATATAAACCTAATTATTCATTAAATTAAATCAATACTTTCTTCAGTTACTGACAGAATTGAATAAAGCATCCTATGACATACAAATATCTTAGGCAAATAAACTTTCTCAAGAAAACCATATTGCTGATGGCAAAACAATAAATACACACAAAATAATTCAAGAAGAATATAAAACATAATATCCAAAAGTATAAAAAAGCCTATATGAAAATTAAGAATACAAAATGATACTCAGTTATATATATTGATGAACCCAACCAGCCATCACTATTGAAAAACAATCATTTTGAACTTTTAGTTATT
The DNA here is from genome assembly GCA_004027735.1 of Carollia perspicillata. Taxonomy (NCBI): domain Eukaryota; kingdom Metazoa; phylum Chordata; class Mammalia; order Chiroptera; family Phyllostomidae; genus Carollia; species Carollia perspicillata. The sequence goes on from PVKM010005252.1 coordinate 30,355, forward strand.
TGACTACTGTAATATAGTATCTCCCTTGAAGATTTTTAGAAATTTCCAAAATAACTAACACAAATCTTCTGGGTAGCAAGTCATATATGTGACTTGCTATATACTGACCAGAACACCACAGACAAGCCTTTTTGAGAAATGTTATATTTTTTTCTGTAGAACAAGGTGTTCTAGAAGTTCTGTTACAATTATGATATTATTTTTTTTTTATTTTTAAAGCTGGTATTTTCACATTATGCAGATTATTTTCACAAGCCTACAGCATTTCTTTCCCTTACTTTCAGAATAACCAAGAAGCTAGAAATGTCATTCATTTTCTAGGTTTTCTTGAAGTTAATGATTGCCGCATGACAAAATTCTAGCCAGTAAGATCCCAATGTAAGTCCATTTTGAGACATAAGAAGATATTTGCTTCTTTATAAATGGGAGAAATACTGATTTTTACCCTTTGTCTTTTTCCAAAAGTGAATGTATTCTGAGACCTGTGAGCTATATGAAGACCATTAGCTAAACATTTAAGGACAAAAGGCCAATGTACTTAGGAAAGTAGAGGACAAAAAGATAAACGACCTAGGTCCTTGATGGTGCTAATGAGCTGTTGAACAGGCCCCAGGCTGCCTTCATCAAGAATCCTTCTTAAGTAACTCTGTGGCATAAGGCATTATTATATGTGTTTTTGTTCTTCCAAGTACATCTAACAGAACACTAATTATAGATTGTTATAATTAAAAGAATAAGATTTGGTAGATATGAATTTAAAATTTTTAATTATATTTTATTGTTTATGCTTTTATAGTTGTCATTTTTTTCCCCATTTGCCTCCCTTCCCCAGGCATCCTACTCTCACAAGCAATCCCCACACTATTGTCTACATCCATGGCTCATGTACACGTGTTCTTTGGCTAATCCCTTTACTTTTCTCATCAAGTACCCACCTCTACCATTCTCTCTGACAGCTGTCACTCTGTTCCATGTTTCTGTGACTCTGATTCTATTTTGCTCATTAGTTTATTTTGTTCATTAGATTCCACATATAAGTGAGAACATATGGTATTTGTCTTCCTCTAACTGGATTATTTCACTTAGCATTATAGTCTCCATAAATATCCATGCTGTCACAAAAGGTAAGAGTTCTTTCTTTTCTATTGCTGCATCGTACTTCATTGTGTAAATACAGCTTGTTTTTTTTATCCATTCATCTACTGATGGGCACTTAGGCTGTTTTCAAACCTTGGCTATTATAAATGGTGCTGCTACGAACACAGGAGTGCATACTGTTACATTCTTTTGATTAGAGTTTTGGTATTCTTAAAATATATCCCCAGCCCTGACTGGTGTGGCTCAGTGGTTGGGCATCATCCCACAAGACAACAAGAGGTTGCCAGTTGATTCTTGGTCAGGGCACATGCCTGGGTTGTGATTTGGTTCCCTGCTTGAGGGTGTTTAGGAGACAGCCCATAGATGGTTCCCTTACACATCGGTGTTTCTCTCACTCTCTTTCTCCTTCCCTTCCCCTCTCTCTAAAAACTAATAAATGAAATATTTTTAAAGGAATAATTTTTTAGAAAATTCCATGCTATTTTCCACAGTGGCCATACCAGTCTGCATTCTCACCAACAGTGCACTAGGGTCCCCTTTTCTCTTATCCTCAACAGCACTTGTTGTTTGTTGATTTATTGACTGTAGCCATTCTGACAGATGTGATATCTCTCCATGGTTTTAATTTGCATCTCTCTGATGATTAGTGATGTTGAGAATTTTTTCATATGCTTTTGGACTATCTGTATGTCCTCTTTGGAGAAGTGTCTATTCAGGTATTTGCACATTTTTTAATCAAATTGTTTGTCTTGCAGGTGTTGAGTTGTATTTGTTCTTTGTATATTTTGGAAATTAAAACCTTATCAGATTATCATTAGCAAATATATTTTCCCATATACTAGGTATCCTTTTCATTTTGTTGGTGCTTTCTTTAACTGTGCTGAAGCAAGAGCATACAATAGAGCAAAGACAATCTTCAAAAAACGGTGTTGGGAAAAGTGGACTGGTACAGGCAAAAAAAATAAAACCAGGCCACCACCTTACACCATGCACAAGAATAAACTCAAAAAGTTTATTCTTTTTATTCTGGATAAAAGACAAATATAAGTCACGAAACCTTAAAAATTCTAAAAGAAAAACATAGCAGTAAAATTTCAGCTATCTTGAGTAGCAATATTGTTGCCAATATGTCTCCTAGTCATAGAGAAACAAAGGGAAAAATAAACAAATGGGAAACATGATATTAAAAAGGTAAATATGTCTTTTTTAAAAAAGTCTCCTGATCCCAGTTTACCATCTCCTCAGCACTCTACAGTTTCTATCTTCCTTCAAGCCACACTTTGGAAAAGGCTGGCTGATGTATTCTGCTTTTCCAGCTCCCACTCCCACTCACTCCAATATGCCTTCCATGTCTATACAGCCTCTAAAAATTTACCAAGTCCAATGCAATATTTTTATCTCTGTCTTTTCTCACCCCATGGAAGTATTCAAATTATGATTATATACTCATTTTTGATACAGTTTTCTCTTTTACAATACATATCACTCTATGTTGCTGCTTTTTGTTATCTTGTTTTGATTGCCCCTGTGCTAAAACTGAAATCTTAATATTGTTGTTCCTCAAAGTTGGGCCCTGATACTTTACTCTCTGTTCTTCATAGTCATTCCTTAAGTGATATCATACTTCTCTTGGCTATAAAAATGTCAATACACTAATGAGTCATAAATTTATATCTTAAGCAAAGACATTTTCTCTGAGCTTCAGTCATATGTAACCAATTGTTTGTTTGACATTTTTTACCTGACTAGCTCACCCTCTTTCAAATTTAAGCTTTCCAGTTATCTCACAACTATCTCATCTATTCCACCCATTTTTTTTTCTCTTTTAGAAAAGGCACTTTCATTCAATACTGTTATTTCTTCAAACTTAAAATCTGAGAATTACTGATTCCTCTCTTGTATTGAAAACTTGATACCAAACATATCATTAATTTCTGTTTCTGCCACCAGTTCCTATTCTCAATTTACATGTCTTACATCTCTGATGTATTACTACAGTGACCTCTTAACTTGTTTTTGTCTGTCAGTCATTGCTTCCAATCTATTTCTTATTGTATTTTGTTGAAGATCTTTTAAAATGTAAAGCATTGAAAAATTAAATCAGTTTCTCTCCAGCTTCAATTATTTTATATTTTCACATTGCAGTTGGGATAAAATGCAAACATATCTCCATTGCTTACAAGTCCCTGACTGTTTGCATTATTTTGCTGAAATAAATTTCCCCAGCATGAAGTATTTTCCCCTATTATATGCAAAGTTCTTAACTGCTATGAGAATTTGGTCATGCTGTTTTCTGTCCTTGTAAAATTGGGGGGTGGCTGGCCTCTTCTTGTTCTTCAGGTATTAACTTAAACTGTTCATATTTCTTCTCTGTTTAAAATGACTTCCTTTTCATTCTCTGTTTCAGCACTTTATTCCTCTATTTATTTACTTTGATATACTCACTGTGATCTAAATCTACATGTATCTGAATATGTGTGTATATGTATATATGCATGTATGTATGTATATATATATATTCAAGTTCATAGTTCAAGTTCAATATATATTCAACTTCAATATATATTCAACAATATATATTTACTTCTAACTTGTTCATTAATACATTTAAGTGCCACCACAAGACCTGGCAGAAAATAGTCATTTATTTAATAGATAATCATCGAGTATCTACTATGTGCCAGACACAGTTAGAGGTGCTGGTTATGTGACAGGAAATAAAATATTACCTACTTTCATTAATTTTGTGTTCTGATTTTGTGAACTTCTCTCCAAAGTATAGTCAAATAAGGTCTGTGTTAACTATACCTCAATGAAGCTGGAAGAAATATGTCATCTATGAGAAGTTAAAATTTAAATTGAACCCTAAATTATGAAAAGAAAATCAATCCAACAAAAGTCTAGGGGAAGAATATTCAAGGCAGACAATGCAAAATACAAAGACTCTAAGTTATAGATGTTTAAGAGTAAAAAAGGTCATATGGTGAGAACTTATGATGCTGTGAATAGCATCTTATAAATAGTGTTGTTGAATTAGGCAGAGGACAGTACACATAGGAGTTATTAAAGAGCTATAATCAGAGAGTTGCACTGATTGGAAGGAAGAAAGTAAGGAAGGAAGATGGGATGGAGGGAAGGAAAAAAGGAAGGAGGGAGGGCGGAAAATATTGGCAGTACCGATGATATTACCCGCTGATTGAGAATATGGCTAAAAGATAATAAGGCTCTCTCTCCTGCTGCTGCCTCACATAAAGTGATTTTGTGCATTCTGTAAGTTCATTGAACCTGCTACTTCATGTTAACTGACATCTGACCAACTGGAGCTCTCTAAACCCTGGCAGTCACTTCTAATATCCTCATGTTATGTGGGTGCTTCAGTTTAGTAACTTAATACCTCAGCTAAATGAATTCTCCATAAATATTCTTTTCACATGGTGGTTACCTCCTCATCTCTCATTGGGAAGAGGTCAATATCAGACAGATCTAAAAGGAGGGATGTTGAGGCTCTGCTTGTGAGGGAGGTCGTGGTGGGAGGCACCACCACATCCAGAAGCAAAACCTGCAGGAATGCCTGTGACCCGCCAACACCACGCACTAGGTGGACTCAGAAAGTTCATCTCTTTGCCAGAAACCCCACCATTTCCTCCCCACCATCTCATTTCAGCCTGAGTAAACAGAAAGATCCTTTAATAGAGATTTTTGACTAACTGTGTTTCCTATTCTACAGCATGCTGGTTACTACTTACTCCCTCATTAAAGTTGTTATCTCATTAAAGACTAGTAATTTGAGAACCGATTTTCATTTTAGTCCACTAACATACAAATCAGTAATTTGCAAATAGACCATTTGTTTGGTGATTCTTCAAAATTCACTGTATTTTGCAACCTGGACTACACAAGCTCCATGTTAATAGCTTTACTCATGAATACAAGAAGATTTTGAATAGATTCCTGTTTGAATTTGGAGTTAGGTAAGCACTCAGATAAATATTGACTATTTTTTAAAAAGATAACATCTGTAATTTACACTAGCACACCTTTTATTGTTAGGTTTTTTAATTAAATGTAATGATATAACATTGGTTAGTAACATTATATAAATTTCAGGTGTACAACTTTATCACATAACATTTGTATACTCTAGTGCACAGGTGGCAAACACAAGGCCCGCGGGCCAAATCCGGTCTTCCACCTGGTTTCATCCAGCCAGGCGCCTTGTTTCTACCAGACGGCAGCGCCGAGCTCTCGCTTAACTGTAAGGAGTAGTTACATTTACACAGTCCGAAAATTACATCCGGCCCTTTGAAGGCACTGTGAGGCTGATGTGGCCCCGGGTGAAGATGAGTTTGACACCACTGCTCTACTGTGTGCTCCAATTCAAAGTCCAGTCTCCTTCCATTAACTTGTATTTAACCTCTTACCCTTTGATCTGTATCTATAAGTTTGTCTAATTTTTTTATTCTTTAAAAATGTTATTGAATTTATTGGGTGACATTGTTTAAAATCAGGTTTCAGACACAATATTTGATAATCCAACATCTGTATATTTTATTGTATGTTCACCACTCTGTCAGGTACCTTTCCACTACTATTCATCCCTCACTTTCCCTCTTCTACCTCCCCCACCACCCCTTCCCTCTGGTAATCAGCATACTGTTGTCAGTGTCTATGAGTTTTTTCTTAATCCCTTCACCTTTTTTGCCCAGCTTTCTAACCCATTCCCCTCTGACAGCTTCTCCATATCTAGGAGTATGTTTCTATTCTGCTTGTTAGTTTATTTTGTACATTAGATTCCACATATAAGTAAAATCATATGATACCCATCTTTCTCTGACTGATTATTCACTTAGCATAATACTCTAAGTACACCCATGATTGCCTGTTTTCCTTTTTAAATATCCTACATATGAGTGAAATCATATGTTTTTTTTGTCCTTATTAGTGTGACTTATTTCTCTTAGCATAATATTCAGGATCCATTCATGTTGTTGCAAATGGTTATATTTTATCCTTTATATAGCTAAGTAGTATTCCATTGTATATATGTACCAAATCATGTTTATCCAATCATTCATCAAAAGACAGTTACATTGTTTTAATGTCTTTACAATTGTAAATAATGATGCAATGATCATAAGGGTACATATATCTATAAGAAAAGCAAGTGTTGGGAAGGATGTGGAGAAAAGGTAACCCTCATATATTGCTGGTGGGAGTGTAAATTGGTACAGTCACTAGGAAAAACAGTGTGAGATTTCTTAAATAATTAAAAGTAGAGCTACCAACAATCTAGGATCTTCTGGATCTTTTTATGCTTTTATTCTGTTTGAATATGTCTATAGGCATACATATTTTTAGTGTGTTTGTGCTTATAATGTAATTATTTTGTTATCATAATAGCTAACACTTATTTGGTACTTATTATGTGTCTCATAAGGGTTCAGCACAGATTACAAGGTTTGCCTCATTTAATCCTCAATACAGTTGTATGAAATAACTTATTTTTGATGAAAGCATTATGAATTTGAGAAAACTAAGGCATAGAGATATTAAGTAACATTCCCAAAGATTCATAAATAAGAAATATTTCATCAAGACTAGAATTTCACACCATTGGTTCTGATTTAAGTTTCATTCATTGACTTGGGAAAATTTGGCATTTGTGCTTAATAAATATTATTACTAACTCTGTTAAGGAAAAATAAATTATTCTGACAGCTATTAAAATAGTAAGAAGTCTTTATTAAGGACTATTGAGTTAGGTATGGAGAATGACAATAGGAGAGAGATCAAACTCAACTCCAAATATAATAACAAGTGGGATTTATACCTAAGGAGCAGCTGGGAGCAGAGGGTGGATGGAAAATTACTAAGGAGACATCAAGTGTAGGGGAATTTGTGCCTAACTGACCTGACAGGATTCTTGTTGAGAGCAGTCCAAAGCAATAAAATGTCAATGGGGAAGGATGAGGAATTTGATTAGATATCAAGAGTTATCACATATCCAGGGTGAAGGGATTCCATCTAAATAGACTGGACAGGATTCTTACTAAAACTGGGCTAAGTAGACCTGGCAAGGAGAGGGGCCAAAGCCAAGACCCAATTAAGAAGAGGGCTTAGAGGAGCCTGACTAAACTTGGTCAAGAAAGGTGTCTTGTTAATTCACCGGAAGAATAAGAGAAACTTGGTAGATGAAGAGGACCTTAGAAATAACCTGAATCAACCCAACCTTCTTATGGATAAAAATGTGGAATATTTATGTGCATTTGTTTGTCTAAAGTCACTTGGTTAATGGAACAGGTAAGACAGTAACTTAGCCATATGTACGCCCTTACTTGCACATTATTATTGTCTTTTATTTGATTATTTTCATATTACCCTATTCTATAAGAAATTGGGTACTTTACAAATGCTGAATGACACAACATATAATAGAAAAACTTGACTTTAAAACTCCCAATAAAAATAAGAACAATTTGTTTTAGATTGCTATTTCTCATTCATCAGTTTTAAAAAACTGTTTTTATGTTTACTAACAAATGGCATATTTGTTGTTTAAATTGTTGTTGACTGCATAGTTATGCAGGATCTTTAAATGTCAAATTTGAGTCTATGGAAATAGATTGCAATTCTAATATCTGTACTAAAGGTCTTCTGTGGAGCTGTAAATGAAAAACAGGGTGTGAGTACATTGTTTTAGCACCTGTTTTGTTGCCTGCACTTGATGTAATTAGTGTATTTAAACACAGCCTTATTGGTTATACCATATGGTTTGTAATCATTTGGATAATAATAGATGTGCCATTTAAAACAGAGCTCAACAACTGAGTGCTATTGTTCCATTATGCTAGCATAACAGGGTTTTTTGACAGCTGACTGAATCCCTGTTTTGAATCCTTGACTCAGGTTTTCTAGAAGACATTTATCTCAGGTGATGAAAAAGATTTGCTACTGTCATTTAGCTTAAACATTAATAAATATGTATACTCCTTTGACATATTGGGCCCTAAAATAATACTTTAGATAAACTATTATTAATGATGACAATGACTCTTATTGACAATTTCAAATGTGAAGATCTATTATCTTCTGGCTTACTAAAACTGGGTCTCCATTGTGAAAGTTAAATTATTTTTTAAAAATATATTTTCTTGATTATGCTATTACAGTTGTCCCATTTCCCCAACTTTATTCCCCTCTGCCCTGCACAAACCCACCCACCTGCATTCCCTCCCCCTTACTTCATGTCCATGGGTCATATATATAAGTTCTTTGGCTTCTACATTTTCCATACTATTCCTTACCTCCCCCTGTGTATTTTCTACCTAACATTTATGCTACTTGTTCCCTGTACCTTTTCCCTCCTTACTCTCTTCCCCTTCCCCACTGATAACTCTCCATATGAAATCCATTTCTTTGATTCTGTTCCTGTTCTAGTTGATTGCTTAGTTTGTTTTTGTTGTTGCTGTTGTTATTGTTTAGGTTCAGTTGTTGATAGTTGTGTATTTGTTGTCATTTTACTGTTCATATTTTTTATCTTTTTTTTCTTAGGTGAGACCCTTTGCCATTTCATATAATAAGGGATTATTGATGATGAACTCTTTTAACTTTGCATTATCTGGGAAGCACTTTATCTGCCCTTCCATTCTAAATGATAGCTTTACTGGATAGAGTAATCTTGGATGTAGTCCTTGCCTTTCATTACTTTGAATACTTCTTTCCAGCTCCTTCTTACCTGTAAGGTTTCTTTTGAGAAATCACTTGATAGTCTTGCGGGAACTCCTTCATAAGTAACTGTCTCCTTTTCTCTCGCTGCCTTAAAGATTCTCTCCTTATCCTTAATCTTAGTTAATGTAATTATGATGTGCCTTGGTGTGTGCTTTCTTGGGTCCAACTTGTTTGGGACTCTCTGAGCTGCCTGGACTTCCTGGAAGTCTATTTCCTTTGCCAGATTGAGGAAATTCTTCTTCATTATGTTTTCAAATAAGTTTTCAGTTCTTTCTCTTCCTCTTCTCCCTCTGGCATCCCTATGATTCAGATGTTGGAGCATTTAATGTTGTCCTGGAGGTTCCTAAGTCCCTCCTCATTTTTTTGAATTCTTATTTCTTCATTCTATTCTGGCTGAATGTTTATTTTTTTCTTTTGTTCCAAACTGTTGATTTGAGTTCTGTTTCCTTCCCTTCACTGTTGGTTCCTTGTACATTTTCCTTTATTTCACTTTTCATAGCCTTCGCTTTTTCCTCTATTTTGTAACCATACTCAAACAATTCTGTGAGCATCCTGATTACCAATGTTTTGAACTGTGCATCTGGTAGGTTGGCTATCTTTTTATTAATTAGTTGTGTTCTTTCTGGAGCTTTGATATGTTCTTTCATTTGGGCCATTTTTTTTTTTTTGTTTCTGCATGCCTGTTATGTAATAGGTAACTCTCTAAGATCCTTGGGCATTTTTATAACTAGTGTTTTGAACTCTACCTCTGATAGAATAATTACCTCCAATTTCTTAGTTATTTTTCTGCAGTTTTGATCTGTTCTTTTATTTGGGCCATGTTTCTTTGTCTTCTCATTTTGTCAGCCTCCCTGTATTTGTTTCTGTGTATTAGGTAGAGCTTCTATGGCTCTCTGTCTTGGTACCGTGACAATATAGTAGGCACCCTATAGGGTGCAGTGGCACAGCTTCCCTATCACCCAAGGTGGGTATGCGAGGTGTGCGCATTGTATGGGTTGTGTATACCCTCCTCTTATAGTTGAGCCTTGAATGGTGTTGGCACATCAATGGCAGGACAGTCAGTTGCAAGAAGTGGCTGATTACCAACCTCTGCCCTCTGTGGAGGATCAGTTGTGCAAGGACTGATGGTACTCCAATGTGGTCTACAGCTATCCACTAGATGTGCAAGCTCTAGAGTTCCCAAGTAGTGCACACCAAGGTCAGCCCCAGCCTGTGTTTTCCTGGGGCCATTCTGCATGAGCTATAAAACAATCTGAGATGGCTGTTACTTGTCCTGGGTTTATAAATTTCAAGGTGAGTACAAGCTGTGAATCTAGGCTAGATGCTTCTAAAGCCAAGCCCTGGGCCACTTAGCAAGAGGTATGGGGACTGGGGACTTACTGAGGCAGTTGCTGCTTGTTTGAAGGGATTTAGGAAGTGGTGAAGCATGATCCAAGAGAAACCACTCATATGGAAAAGTCACAATTAACAATTCTGGTCAAGATAGTGGCATGGGTAAACACTGCTCACTTCCTAGCATGACCACATCAAAATTACAACTAAAATATATCAAAACCATAAGTAATTGAGCTGAATGGAAGTATGACAACTGCAAAATAAAAGAAACCCCATCCATCCAGACTTTTGGGAGGGACAGAAATGCAGAAAGTGCTGGTTCTACTTCCACATGTGACAAATAAAAATTCAGAAGGGATATCTGGGGAGTGAGGAGTCCCAGTCCCACATCAGGCCCTGCAGACCAGGGTTCCAGTGCCTGAAAGATAAGTCCCCATAACTTCTGGCTGCAAAACGCAGCAGGGACTGAGTCTGTGGAAGAAAATTCTGGAGTCCTAAGCAGTTCCCCTTAAAGAACCCACACACAGACTTACTCCGACTCACTTCTGAGCTGCAGTAGCAGGGTAGCAGTGAAAAGTACCAGTAGCATACAGGGAGGAAATGAAGTGTCTGGCATCAAGGCAGGAGCTCAAGGACAGCTTTCTCCTAGACAGAAAGGAAGGCTATTGTCCCTTTCCAGAGCCTTCTCCCCACAAAGCCACAGAGCCAGAATGTGGTACCATACCTGAGACTCCTTCAACCTGGCTAACACTGTTTTTCTTGCCCTGGAGGTACCCTGAGACTCTGTCCCACCCACCTTATGGACCTACCCAAACTGTTAACCAGCTGATTATTTTAAGAAACAAAGCTCAGGAAAAACCTGTGGTCTTCCCTATAACTTCCTAAAAGAATTTTAGATAGAAGGCATATTAATGGTAGGAGCTATCAGCAAAGATCATTATAGTATAAGATGAACTAAGTATGGTAGACAGGGAAGGACCTTGCAAGGCCCTTTTGTTCAAAGTCCTCTCTGTGTCCCATTGTTTCTAGATGGCCCAGCAAACATGTGTTCACCAAATATTTGCTTTTCCATGTCTATGTGAAATTGCCTTTCTCCCCTTGAGTTCCCCAAATATTACCTTCTTTTCTTTAATTCTAGTTTATGGATAAACTTCAACTGCCCAGTTTGTCCTTGGCCCCAATATTCTAATGGAACCTCAATACCTACATAATCAAATTTGGTTATTTCCTCCTGTTAGGCTGTTGCATGTCAACCTAATTTTTAGACTAGCTAGAAGAATCTAGAAGACTAGAGAAAAAATATTCTTTCTTTTTGATAGTACTGTTAAGTATAAGTTTAAATTTAAATGCAAAGTTATTATTTCTCCAAACAAAAAGAGATACTCTCCATGCTGAAATTCCAACTTTGAACAAAAAAATGAAATATGTATATGTACTCATAAAAGGAAACTTACCGGCATATGCCTTTGTTTTTCTCTAACATACAAAATGTGTTTATGTCATTATAATTCCTAAATTAAATACACAAACATCATTGCTCTTTTTTTGAATTAAAATCTTTTTGAATTAATAAAAACAATAAAACACTTAGGATCCACTTCCCCATTGTACAAAGTAGATATCAGCTTTATCTAGTTCAGTAATTCTAAAGAAAAAAATAATCTTAGTACCACCATACCCTGCCTGCCAACCCCCTAAATGTGCTGTTTTACATTTTTGTTATTGATTTCAAATCTGTGGAGGTCAATGTTGTCACTTTATATTTGCCAATTAATGCAGCTTAATTTACTACCTATTATACAGCAGTGTGTTAGTCTGACTTGAGTGTTCCTATACCACTTCCATTTGCTGTTCTTTGACTGCTGGGGATACCTTTATTTGTCTTCAGGGAACACTTTAACTACTAATGGGATGTTGATCACACATACTGAACACTGATCTGTGCCGTTCAATAATTTCTCTGCTTAGGGTGATACCTACAGTGGTTCCAATTGCTCCTTTTCAACAATCTTTTTAAATGCTCACTCTGATCAGGATAAAGTGACATTGCACTTTATCATATTTACTTCATTTATGGAAGTGTATAGTGGAAGGTTCGGTCCCTAAGATGTTAATGTTCTATAGCTTGACACAACTTTGGTAGAGGTAGCTAAAATAAAAGTCATCTATTACATAATGCGCTTCCTATGGTTTCCTTTATGCCTTCCTATAACTACTCACACATTTTTTTTACCCACGATTCTCTTCTACATTTGTTTTTATTGTACTTCGTAATCTGACTCTCACTCTACTATATGTATCTGCATATGACCACTGCGTTTTGGAGCAGCCCTGCCAGGCATCATCTGCATACTTCAGCTGATGTAAATATACAGCTTCTGGCAGAAGTAACACTGGCATGGGTGTGGTTGATAGGGTGATAATATAGGTGTAATAATGTATAGTCTTAATTTGAACATTTCACCTAAAATGTTACATAGTATGCTCGAGTGTGACATTGTTATGTTACAGAATTACATGCTTATGGCTTTGTAATAAAAGATTTTGTAATAAATAAGGGGCATTATTTGTGCCAGGCCCTGTAGATGAGTTATAAAAACTGGACAAGTACCCTTTAGCTTAAAAAGTTAACCTCTTCTAAGAATCAACTAGAATATACTGTCTGAGAGGCAGCATCAATGTCCCTTCATAGGGGAATAATCTAAGTAGATGTGAAAATTTGTACTAAATGGAATACTATACCAATGTTAAAATTGAAATTATAATAAATATGTTAAAAATAACTTAAAATACAAGTTGATTTAAATTTAAAATCTAATGGTTAGATATTAAAATATATTTTAATATAGTAAACAAAATGTTTTAAATAAATCTTTAGTAATGTTTATAATTTTTTAAATTGAGAATTAATTATCTACACCAAAATGCAGTGTTTTTTAACTGGATAGTTAGATGAAATAAAGCAAATACATTTATGTGTATAATTGACACTTATATGCAATTAAAATATAAAACAGTTCTATCAAACCTGTAAGTTTAATTGTTCTTTTTCAAGTCAATAACAATGACTTCTAGATGAAACCATTGTAATTAATTTCTAAATTATTGGCCTGTTCTAAAATTTCTGATAATTAGAATCATATTCTATTATTTTTTGTCCCTGGTTTCTTTTGCTCAACATGTTTTTTTATAATCATTAATGTTGCTACTTTGGTCTTATTGAGTAATCTTCCATGATTTTGACTTTACCACAATTTAATTATCTATTCACCTTGCAAAATGATCTGTTTTGTTTCAATTGGAAGCTATTGATGATCTGACCATTTCTTTACAAATCATTTTTGTAAAGAACATTTTTTTATTTTTCTAATAAAAGTACCTAGAAGTGTAACCATTCTGTCATCATATAAAAATAATCCAAGATGTAAAGATAAACTTACAAGGAAAAATATAAAGGTGCACTGCTAAAACCTAATACAGAAGAGTGAGCAGAAGTTAAAATACTAATATATACATGATCGAAAATGAGGAACAAAGAAAAAAACTAATAGATGTATCAAGTACAGAACTAAACTATCAATAATTACATGAAATATTAATGGTTTTAACACTCCTATTAAAATAAAGTATTATCTCATTGGCTAAATGGACAAGGTCAAACTATATGCTGACTTGAATTTTATAAAGCACAAATTTTTGAAAAGCGTATTCTAAAAGTTGACCTGCATTTTATTTCATACTTTTTGGCTTCCTGAATCTAAAAGTATATTTCTTCCACAGGTTTAGGAAGTTTGCAGCCTCTATTTCTTTGAACAATATTTCTGTCTCTTTTCCTCTTCTTTTTCTTCAATACCTTTAATGTGCTTGATGGTGTTTCCTAAGTCCCTTAAGCTATCTATACTGGTTTTTTATTTTTTAGTTGTTTTTCCTTTGATAGGCTGATTTCTACTGACCTGTTTTCAAATACTCTGATCCTTTTTCTTTCACTTGATCTGGTCTACTTTTGAATCCCTCTATTGATCTTTTCTGTTCAATAGCTGTATTCTTCAGCTCTATGATTTGTTTGGTAATTTTCACTTTTTTATCTCTGTTGAACTTCTCACTTCATATATGCTTTACTATCCTGAGTTCAGTAAGCAAATTTATAACCATTACATTGAATTTTTCATAAGAATCACTTATCTTCATTTTATTTTGGTCAGTTTCTTGAGATTTATCTTCTTATTTTGTTTGAAATCTATTTTCTTGGTTCTTCTTCTTCTTGACTCTCTCAGTGCATGAAACAGTCACCTCTTCATTCTTGACTGTCCTCATGTAAGAAATGATTCTTGGTAGTTAGCTCCTGCCCACATTTCTGGGTCCCTCAGACATTTGTGCTTGTCCAACCTGCCATAGTTGTTCTAAGTGTCCCCAGGAGAACAGGGTATGCCAAGTCCCATCAATGCCAAAATGTAAGAGAAATGCTCATATATGGTTCAGGCTCCTAGAGGAGCCTCGAGGAGCCAGTCACCTCTCCTGTCAGCCCAGAAGCAAGCTAATTCGAATACCAACCTTCAGGTAACAGCTGAGAAAGTCTGAATTTAGTTATGATTTATAGATAGACATTGTAACCTCTATGAGGAAAACATTTTGTTATTATTTATTGATTTAAAAGAGAGAGAGAGAGAGAAACATTAATCCATTGATCTACTGCTCTATCTATCCATGCATTCAGTGGTTGGTAACGGTATGTATCCTGATTGGGCAATGAACCTGCAACCTTGGCACTTAAGAACGGTGCTCTAATAATGGAGCTACCCACCCATGGTGAAATTGTTTGTTTTTACTCATTCACTATGCCTTGAATAAGGGAGAATAGCTGCTGGTGGTGCTTATGTGCCAATATGAAAATTATCTCTTTGTTCTCTGTGGTCTCAGGGTAATTGTGAATGCCAAGTTTTTCATCCAAACATTATTTTTATCTTCAAATTTTATGTCCACCATTGATTCATTTTATCAGTGAAGGATATAAGCTACAAATGTATATATTTTTATTTTTTCCCAAATATTTCACCTTAAAAATCAAATTTACCAACAAATTCTGTTGATTTTCTTTAAAATGGCTCATAAATTCAAAACTTTTTATTTTTTATTGTCTCACATTATGCACTCATTATTTCCTGCATTAACTGTTTCCCATTTTTGCGAGCTCCTATTTCTTCTACAATTAATTTTTATTTGTTTTCTCATAGCCTTTCAGCAGGTCTGACTGTCAACATTACATTGACACTGGACTGACCTTTTTAAAATAGAATTTTGATCATGTTCCTTCTCACTGCTTTGAATTTCTAAGTTTGTGTTTATTTAGTTTAGGATAAAGTATATATGCAGTTTGTTTAGCATATTTTCATTTCTGACACTTATCATTGTAAGTACCACTCTGTCTTTTCCCAAATGTTCTAGCTACTTTAAAGTAACTGAAATATTTTATTTTTTAAAGCCCTTAGTAATGCTGGTCACTCTTTCTTTATCTCATTAACACATAAGGAAGGAAGAAGTTTTTTTCTCCACACTTTTTATTAAGTAGTCCTCACAAAACACTTCTGTCTGCATCTTATTGATTGGTACTTAATTACATAGATATCTTTTTAAAAGGCTGGAAAACATAAGCATAATCCTTAGTCTTGTTCTAACAAAATCCATTTTCTTTTAATGAAAAGAAACCTAAATAATGGAGAAAGTAAAAGTAACTAGCACTATTTTCATAATTTACTCCTTTGGCTACATAAAAGCTGATAAGTATGCTCTGAGCCATATAATAGCAGATAACCCTCTTCCCTGAGAGGAAAAAAAGTAACCAATTATTGTATCTAGATAAAATTCTAGAATCTCTAAGTGAAATAAGGATGTATTTATGAGGGCCCTATGTTGCTATCTGTGGTAAAAAGACACTGTAAATTTTGTACCTCATGCAATGGAAAAGAAGGATCATAGCCACAGTAAAAAAAAACAATGTGTAGGGGAAAATTGAAAACACTTCAGTCATGACAAATTATGTTACTGGGTAGGAGAAGTAGAGACTCCACAAAACAGAAGCAAAATTAGATAATTTGATAGTCCATTTTACAGTATCTCATGCGAGGTATTGAAAGAATTTGTCCTGTATTCTCTGTGTCCACATGTGGGTCAAGCATGGGAGAGTACATGCCACATAGTGGTTTTACTGGAAAACTTCTTATCGTTCCCTTTCAAACTGAAAGTAGGAGATCTTGAGTTCTATTAAACATTTAATAGTTGAGATCTGTTTTAGGCTAGGATGGAGTTTCTTTGACATTATAATCCCCTCAAAAACCCAACCAGTTTCTACTATGTTTGCTATTTGTAAGTTCCATAGGCAGTTTTGGCAGTCAAACCTTTAGTAAGGTAGTGGTTTTAAGTTTTTAGTATTTTTACTTATTGATAACATCTTGAATATGCACACAAGGTTTCTGGTAGAGAGTAAATTATTATTTATTTAATACAAATGAAAACTATGTGATTCTTCTGTGCCCAAATTCTAAGCCTGAGACAATGAAAGACAGCAGTTAATCTCCATATACAGTTCTTCATTGTAGGCAAGGAACCCTAATGAAATGAATCTACATGTTCATATAGGAGAAAGAGTGGTTGTCCTCCCTCCCTGAAAGAGTCTGCTCGGAAACAAATGGGGACACTACTGAGTTGTTACTGCATCTTTCTTATTGTAAGCACATTTCTCCTATGGAAAAATAATACCAAGTGTCTTCAGTTTTGTAATCCGTAGTGTCTCATAATCCCAAGCCTTGCCTTCTCTTGAAATACTCCTCTAAGGAAATAAATCTCTCTGGAGTCCACATTTGTTAACCAGTCCTAAATTAAATTCCAGGGAACCTAGACCCAAAGTTCATGGAACTTTGCTCTGCAAGCCCTCAGTCTGGAGAATCATAAAAATACATTTTCTATACAGTCTCATGGGTTTTAAGTTTGAACATCATCATTCTGTATTACTTGACTGTATATTCTATTTATCAATCTAGTCTTCAAAACAAGGTATAGCTACGTTAAAACCTTTAAAACAATTGGTTTGAATGAGGAGCCTGGACACTTCCCACTTTCTTTCCCAAAAGACTTATGACCTTCATATTATTGGCTGTCACTCTCATCCTGCTAAGACTATGATTTAACTTCCACTAGTTATAACCTTTTTAATTTAAGTAACAAAAGAAATTGATAACTTTTTCAGCCTTCAGAATTCCAAATCGCAAAATTTTCAGTCAACTTAGTCAACATGCTATGAGTAGGATTTTCTTAACATATCCATCTCTGTTTGAAGAGCTTCTGGCTCCAAACTGACTTCATCTGTCTCATAAATCTTTACTGAAAAAAGTGCAAATATACACCAAATTTCATTATTTCTTCAATTATTGCACTTGGTGATAAGTACATAGGAAGACTTGCAAGGCTCAACTAGTGACCTATAAAGTGTTTTATTGAAGATCGGTAAAGTTTCTCAGCTTTTTAACCTGCAAAATATGTCATCATTATCCCCAATGCTTCAAATTATTTATTTGCTCAAATTCACCTTTTAGGTTCTTTTACTTTAAGCGCATTACTTTCAAATATACAAAGGAAAGTATCAGTTAAGATTGTTTGGATGACAGCAATGGGAACTGAAAGAGGGTAACATAAACATACCAGGCAAGAAATTAGTTTAGGTCCAGTATGGTGACTTTATGAGGTTATGAGAGACACAGTTTCTGTCTTTCTTTTTAGTGAGTCACCTCCTGGGCTAAAATGAATGCTGATCCTTGAAGTATCATATCCATATTCCAGACAGCATGAATAAAGACAAAAAGAGAAAGAATTTATTTTTTCCTTTATATACAGAATTTAGCTATATTTCCATGGCCCTTTTAATCATGTGTCATGCTTACTGACTAGGAAATGTGTTGCTATAACAGTTTGCATTGTAAACCTGAAAAAAGTTAAGGGTTGCTCTCTGAGTAGAAACAAAAGAATTCAGCAGTCTGCCACAATTAAATTTTGTAAGACATATGAAATTCCAGAATTCGCTTTGATTTCTTTACTTTATAACAATCCCCATGAATAAATGCCATACTTTAACAAGTTATGGTCAGACATTTGTTTATGTACTTATTTGTTAGGAAACTAAATTTGTAATCTCTGTGTT
>PVKM010005253.1:0-23995 GCA_004027735.1 Carollia perspicillata
TTGGTGCTCATTACCAATGTGTGGGCGGTGCGATGTGTGTATTTGTGTTTGTACATATGGGTGGGGTATCATTTAATCCTGTAATGGGACTTAATCTGGTTCCCTGATTTGCTGCCAAAAGACTCTCATTTCCCTTCCATGAGCTCATGCTCACAGGACACATACCTAAGTATTTTATTAAGTGATTTCTTAGGGATTCTACCACACTGAAAATTCTAAGTACTTTCGACTTTAAAAGTTTTCTCTCTCCATCTATCTTTGACATACATATTCTGTTCAGAATATAGGGTGATACCTTCTCTTTCTTCGCCAGGTATTTCTGAACCAGCCACACCCTTCCAAATTTAAGCTATAAGGGTGCACGGTATCTCCCCAGATCTCTGATGACACTCAGACATGCTTTCCACATCAGGCATGACTGCAAGTTCTTCCTGTTCGTTAATTAGACTTCAATTTGTCCTCTGTGCCAATTTTCAAACCTCCTACGTTCCTTACCCACCCTTTTTTCTTCCCATCAATCAACTATTCTCTAGATTTAATTAAAAGCTTATAAAGTTTGCAGAACATTGTGCATGTGCTGAGAGACACAGGTTGGGGGACAGGAGAGAGAGAAGGAGAGAGGAGAGAAAGAGAAAGCTCAGGTCAAATTAGGGCATAAGAAATACCCATGAACACAAAACTCTTTTTGTAAACAGTATAGTGATAAAAAAGTAACATGGTGCATCTGATTGCAATTTAAACAATTTATCAATTATATGACGCCAGCCAGAAATCCACAAACCATGACTTCCCAAGAGGCATCTCCAAAAGTCTGACTTTTCCCGAACAACAGGGAAAGGTGGTGAATACAAATCTCTCCCTCAAGCTGCAGGGCAAACTCAGAAAACTGATCTTGTCTTTTAATCGGTTGATGTAAGCCAATTTATGAAGAAAGAATTTCACAACCTCTGCCACTAAAGAGGCTGTAAGCCAGCTAGCTAGAGTTGGAGGGAGGCCGTGCCCTGGGAGGCGCGTCCAGGCGCGTCCAGGCTGCGAGCCTGGCTCAGGCCCTGCACCCCCAGACTGTTGGGCAATGCAGGTGGGAGCCACGCTGTTTTTCCCAGGGTAACCAGAAAGATGCCCCAACCAGGGCCATGGGAAAAGCACAGGCCGACAGATTATTACAGCACTTTAGTTTTTTAATTGTTTATGGCAACTTCCTTTTGTAAATAGTAATGCCTACTTCAAAGTATTTGTTTAAGAAAAGCACAAGCCCAGGTCTGGAAAAGAGTGAAGGTGAAGTTTAAAATCAGTGGATTCAAGAATGAATGTGTCAATTCTAGCAATTAATTCATATTTTTTAGAAAAATTAAAATATTTCATAATTAATTGTGATTAAATCTAAGAATTGTTTCAAGTAAGAAACTGCAATTTAAGAGACACAATAGAGAATTAAGAGCTGTCCTATGATGTCACCTTCATTAAAAATTTTTATTTACAAAACATCCTGTGTAGCTGAACCCAGTTCTTTTTCTGCACTTATTCTCTCCTCCTCAGCCCAACACACACACACACACACACACACACACACACACACACACACACACACGCAGAGGCCAGTTCCTCTCCGTTTACTTGAGTACCTCTGGAGCCATCTGCAGGGACCACGTGTACCTGAGTCCAGGCACAGACAGCTGGTCCTGAGACGCCCCATCCCCAGCTGCATCATGCAGAGCCTTCACTGCAATTGGAAATTGGAAGTCAGAGATTCCTCTTTAGCTTTGGTGTCCTTCTGAAAGCATGAGCTATGCGTGTAAGGTCCATGGATGGCATTCGTTTTCTCCCCGGTGCCCCAGAAATCAAGAAAGGCGACCTGCGACAAAAGGCAGACGCTCAGATGCAATGGAGGTCAGAGGTGGAAGCAGATGCTGACAGCACCCCACCCTGGTTCCAGGTCGCCCCTCTTCTGAATTCTGCAGGATATGCTGCCTCTTTTGAAAAATTCTTCTGTTGCTTTAAGTCAAATTACATTAGATTTCCCTCACTCACAGGCAAAGGAATTTTCACTAAAACGAAGAGAAGAAATGCACCAGCATACTCACAGTAGATACACTATGAACACCCATGTAATGCAATTGAGGTGGTCTTTTTTTTTCTTAGTTTTCATGGCAAAAGACCTTCTCAAAGGTTTAATTTGTCTTATTTTCACAGCTTCAGAAAAGCTTAAGAGAAATGAAATAAATTTTTTTTCTAAAGAAAAAAACAGGAAGAGAAAATAGCAGAGATTTCAATGCCATTGAATAAATTGGCAGTCTAGTTTGTATCTTATAACCCTCATTATTTTAATCATAATTATTTTCCATAAAGTAACCAGACAAAACAATTAGTATTACACAGGACAGATAGCATTTACCTGAGAAGATACAATCCGAAAATTGCTTAAGCATATTCTTAAGCTTGAGGTGTGTCTATCCTGGAAATAAGCTGACATACAATAAGATATCTCTTAATAGAAGCAATATGCTGGTGTTTTATGAGCAGACAACTTGAAAGATCATTCTGAAAGGTCATTTTCCTGGAAGAACCACTCCAGAGCCAGGCCTACGTCCAATTCTTTCAGTACTTTTGCATGTTTTTCAGAGCTTGGTGTGGTCCAAGGACGCAGAGGCTGACTTCTTTGGGGAGATTGCAAAGAGTTTATGATCTCAGAGGAGGACAAAATTGCTACTGTGAATTCAAAATGCAAGAAGGTTGCCTTCTTTTTCTCAGGTGTATGTGTTCAGAGAAACACAGATGCTCTGCAGATTTAGAGGTAAGAGTGCCATCTACTGAATCAAAGACCTCATTTCCAGCAACCCCATAGCTGATCCTGGGAGACCTCCCACCCAAGAGAGGACAGAGAAGCTAAGGGCACAAAACAAAGCCAGAAGGCCAGCCTGAGGTCCAAACAGTGCTTACAGGAAGAAAGGAACACTTTGAAGCTGAGAGCTGTTACCTGCTGGTTTGAAAGATGATTTGAAAAGCTATACAGATACGGTCACCTGGAAGAGAGGTGCAGTCGGGAGCACTCCGGGCCTGAGAGTCTGAGAGCAATGTGGAGAGTGCAGCCTGGTGGTCCAGCTGCACACAATGCAGACAGGAAGATGCTCTACAGTCAAGCCAGGGAAACAGCTGGGCTGCCCTTGCCGCAGACCAAGCAGAACCACTTGGATGACTGAGGTTCCAGCTCCACTCTGGCTGTGTGTGTGTGTGTGTGTGTGTGCGCACAATCTTGGGCACTAAGAGAACCACTTTCCCTTAGTTTCTCTGTGAGCAAATCATGGGTGACAATGATGCACTATTCATCTGCCTCTCATCAAGATTGTAGAGATTAATTTGCTGATGTTTTAAAGAGTCTTTGAAGATATTAAATGCTACTATTATCATTGCTACAAAAGTTCCCAAAAGAACAAAAAGAAGTCCATTTGTCTAGCTTTCATTTACATAATGGAACTACCCACCATCTGTAACTGGTCCAGCTGTATGCAATCAGAGATTGCAATGTCCTGTCACAGACCACAGGATGCAGTGGACACGGCTCTCTCAGTGGGTCATCTGTTTGGACTGCGGGTTGCTTTCAAGTATGTGTCCACAACAAGAGGGTTCTGGGGTGTTGTGAAGGGCTTGCCTATTATAGACTTCCCACATTTCCTGGGGAGTTAGAATCGAGTTAATAGCATAGAGAAAATTATGTGTATACTACTTGGAGAAATAGTCCCGAATTCCAACTGGAAATGAATGAGAAGCCCTCTCCCCATGCTGGGGATGCTCAGCAGAGATGGAACCTGAAGTATCATCCTCCTGCTTCCAACTTGGGACTGGCACCGCCTCAGGGCAGAGCATGGCAGTGGGAGCCTGGAGGAACACTATCAAGGGCAGAGCCACCCCAGCTTCCTCTGCAGCAGGAGGCTGAAGCCACAGTCACTCAAATGAGAATATGTGACTAGGACCCTGTCCACAGCCTCAGGTTGATGGGACTGCAGTTACCCTTTGGCACCACTTTTGGCCTCACCTGAGTGGGCCCATGGGCTCAGTGTTGTAAGAATGTAAACATGGCCATCTGAGGGTAGAACAGCAGCCTGTTGGACTTTATACTCTGGCTGTGAATTGTCATCCCAGCCCTGTCTTCCCATTCACCCGAGTGTCCAGGGCTACAGTTGGCCTCAGCCTCTGATGTGTGGTGAGGGCTTAGTGTGTGTAGAGTGTATTAAATGACAAACTATTATTTCCTCAGAGTTCTCAAGTCTAGACACCCAATATTGAGATGCTGGTAGTGTGGGTTTCTTCTGAAGCCTCTCCTTGACTTCTAAAAGACTTTTTCCCTGTGTCCTTAGAATGGTCATCCCTCTGTGTGTCTGTGCCCTAACCTTCCCTTCTTATAAGGACACTAGTCATATTGAATTGGGGTCCACCCAGATGAGCTCATGTCAACCTAACCACTTCCTTAAAGATGATCACATTCTGAGGGCCTGGGAGTTAGGACTTTAATATTTGCATATTAAACATTTACATGCAAATGTTAAAGTCCTAACTCGGCATTGTAGGGAAGACAGCAAAGTAAAGTGAGACAGCTGTAGTTTTATTATCCCATTAGCAGCAGAATAGGACAGAGATTCTAAGTTATTCCTCCAGCTAAAGGACCTAAATAAGAAAAAGATAATTTTTTGCATCACCAAATTCTCATTACATTTTCTTGGATGTTTTATCGCTGAATTCTTTTTTTGCGTGGTGATATTCTGATTTAAGAAGAGCAAACAACATGCAGTGCAGCTGAAAATATACTTAAGCTGCTATAACTGTCTTGGTGAATATTTTCCCTTCCAAATTATTTTAGTGTTAATTGATGTGTGCATTTTATAGCTCACTGTGTCTTCAGAGAGATGAAGGCTCATCAGGGAATGTGATGCGGAAATGCTTGCAATGGTCCAACCTTCATCCTTGGTAAAATACTAGAGTCATTTCAAATTTTCCAGAAGTAAGTATGTGCTTCAGCCCTTCTGTCTCTGATGCAGTGACTCTGTAGCCTATAAAAGTACACAAGTCAGTTATGAGCCAAATAATTTAGTAAGTAAATTATTAAGTAATAAAACAGCTTTCTGCCCATAATCTACTACCTGGAATGACTTATCACACCAAAGCAAAATAAATGCTTAGTGTTGCAAAAACAGGTAAAAAAATCACTGAGACTTGTGCACAAATTTATACTGAAAAGATGTCTAAGTAGATGAAATGTAAATGTTGGGAATCACATGCATCAAGTAAGAAATCTCCTCTCTGGCTGGGCTTTCCGCTACCACCCATCTGTTCTTTGGAGGGTCAGTGGATAACTAGACTTAGCGCATCTGTGGGAACTCACAGCCAGCAAGGTGGCAAACAAAAATTGCAGCTCGTTTTGGGGGAACGAATTTGAATAATCTGAAAATGCAGGGAGTTTTACTTTCTCTTGAACTGTTCTGGAGAATGTGCAGCCAGAATTGCTGAGACAGCTAAGGGCACAGGTTGGACCTGGGCTTCTTGGGGCAGGTGGGAAGGGTGTTTCAGCCAAGTGGGGGAAGGTGTTCTAGGAGGGTGCAGCTGGGCTCTGAGAAGAAGCTTTCCCTGGAAAAGGCAGAGGCAGGAAGAAGCAGGCCTCTGCTCAGGGGTCCTTACAGAGCTGTGTTTACAGAGATCCCACCAGGAGGGAACTGAACCAAAAAAAGTGACGCTACTTCTCTTAGAGGGAGACAAAAGGTTGGTGCTAGGGCACTTGGGGCCATTTCGATTTGACACGCAGCATATATTTTAAATATATAATGTACATTATGGTGGAATATTTTTTGATCATTGAATTTTCCTTTAAAGCATTATTTTTAAAGGAAAAAAAGGCTTTGAGGTTCCCATCACCACAGTAGCCTCCTTCGCATCTTCATGCTGGAACCACCAGGATCCCTCCTCTGGGTCTCCCTTCCCCTCCCCGATAGTTGTCTCCAGTCCCTTTTCCGTGTGGCCGCTATTGCTGTTTCAATTCACACTTACCGAGGTATGGTGTATGTGCAACAAAACCCACCCACCTTAAGTGCACAGACTGACGAGTTTTGACAAATGTGTACGGCCATGTAACAACCACCACAATCAAGATTGGGGACGTTTCTCTCAGCTGAAAGAACTTTTCAGTCCAACCACCTCCCATGAACCACTGACGTCACCGTCACCCCGTTTACCTCCAGCAGAGTGTTACACACAGCTCACTGTCTCCTGGTACTAGCCTCCCTCACCTAACCAGCACGATGCCTCTGAGAATCATCATGAGGTGGCCTGTGTCAGTAGTTCCTTCCTTTTCATTGATGAGCGGTACTCTATCACATGACTTTGTCACGTTTTGTTTTTCCATTCCCCAGATGATGGGCATCGGGGTTGTTTCCAGTTTTCATCGGTCAAAGATGGAGCTGCTGTAAGGACCCAAGTCGGGATCTTCGTGTGGACATGTTTCCATTTCCCGTCGTCCCGCTGCTGCAGAGGAGCAGGGTTCCTGCCTCCCACGCAGGCGGGTGCTTATCTCTGGAAGAAACCACAAACCATCTTCTCGTGTGGCTGTGCCACGCTGCGTCCCCGCCAGCAACTGAGGAGGAGTTCCAGTCGTTCCACAGTTTCACCAACGTTTGATATGATTAGACTTTTCAATCTTTGGGTATTCTAAGAGTGATTTAGCTTTTGTTTCCCTGGTGACGAATACAGTTGAGTTTTTTGGGGGGGAAGAGGGATAGTTGTTTTTTAACCATTCATATGTATTTTGTTTAGGGTTTCTGCATATATTTTAGTCTTATTGTTGAGCTAGAAGAATGTTTTATTGAAGGGAAAGATTTTTTAAATGAAATATATGTTTTATAAATATTTTCTCCCAGGATAAAGGTTTTCCCCCCTTTTTTTTCTGAAAATGTCTTTGGAAAAGCAAAGTTTTAAAATTTTAATGAAATTTAATTGATGGTGCTTTTAAGAAATCATAGTTCAAGCTTTTGATGTACTATCTGAGAACCCTTGGAGCCCAAGATAATAAATATTTTCTCCTACAATATATTATAGAAGATCTATAATATTAGCTCTTACGTTTAGGTCTATGATTTGATATCATTCTTGTCTATGATGCAAACCAAGGATTCAAATCCTTTGCTTTCATTTGCATATGAATATCCACTTTTTCCAGCACCCTTTGTTGAAGAGAATACCTTTTCTCTACTGAATTGCCTTGGTGTGGGAGGATTGGAGGTGGGAGGTGGGAGGTGGCAGGGGACAGGAATAGGGGAAAATGAGGACAACTGTAACTGAACAACAACAACAAAAGGAAATCAATGGGCTGTGTCCGTGTGAGTATTGTTAGACTTTGAATATGTTCTTTTGATATTCAAGTATATTTTATCCTAATACCACACTTTTTAAATCATTGTAACTTTATATAAATCTTGAATAATGTAGAAGTTCTTCATTTTTATTCTTCTCTCTGGATTTTGAGTTAGATATTGTAGGGCTATTGCATATCTATATAAAATTTTTCAAAAACTTTATTAAATTTACTCCTAAATATTTCATGTCTCATGCTACTGTGAAGAATATTTTAAAACATTTACATTTGTAACTAATTGTAGTCTGAGCATAAAAGTACAATATATTTGTATACAATATCCTAGATGAGTAATTGTCTAATTTTTTTCTCTTACACTTAAATATTTATATTAGCTTTATTTATTATTGATCAAAATTGAAAACCACCAAGATGTCCCTCAGTAGGTGAAGGGGTAAATAAACTGTAATACATATATACAGTGGACTATTATTCATTGCCATAAAATAAGTATATATACTAATATTTAAATATAAATTCATTGTGATTGTGAATAACCTATAATGTGTACTACTAAGTAAAAAAAAGCCAGTCTTAAAGGGCCACATACTGTATGATTCCAACAATATGACATTCTGGAAAAGGAAAAACTGTGGAGATATAAACACATCAGTGGTTTCTAGGGGGGTCAGGGAAAGGGGGAGGGATAAGTGGGCACAGCATAGAAGGTTTTCTAAGCAATGAAACTATTCCGTGTGATGTGATAATAGTGGATACAAGATATTATGCATTTATCAAAACCCTTAGAGAGACTCTCAGGTAACCTATGGACTTTAGTTAAAGATAATGTGTCCATATTTGTTCATCATTTGTAAGAAATCACCCATTAATGCAAGATGTTAACAGTAGGGAAAATATGGGGAGGGCATAAGAAAAAAATTCTCCTCTCTGTGCAACTTTTCTGTAAACCTAAAACTGCTCTAAAATGGCCTTTAAAATAAAAATAACAAAAACTATGCTTTCTTGAGACAATTGGCTTGGTCCATACATTTCCTTAGCCAACTAGGGAAGAGACCTCTACGCTTCTCCTTCTGGGCTTTAGAGGTCATACCATCCGCTGACATTTATTGTTCCTTCAACAGTCACTTCTTGAGAGTGAACAGAGCCACACACCGTTCTAGATCCCGGAGATGCATCAGTAAACACAGTGGTTCAAGTACCTGTCTCCATGAGGCTTACACATTGTGGGAGCAGACACATACATAAACCAATCATTGGAATCATTTCAGATGGTAATGATCAAGGCGAAGAAAATTTTAAAATAAAAGAATGTTAGTTGAAGAGAAAGTGATGAAGGTAGGACCTGGGGGATCAACCTTAGGTAGGGTGATCCCAGGTGACCTCCCCAGGAAGGTGTCTCTTAAGCTGAGCCTCGACTGTTGAGAAAGATGCCACAAGGGGAAGGTATACTTGGCAGGAGGAACTGTAGGTTTATAGCCCTGAGATAAGAAGGTATCTGGAATAACAGGGCTTCAAAAGGCACTCAACTGGTATCGCAGAGACTGAGATAGCCAGCCGCAGAAGAGTTTGGGGCAATGAGCAGACATTTGGTCCCACCGAGGCTTATTCCTGTGTGCTGGGAAACTTCCAGAAAAAAGAGGTTGTCCTACTTAACAGTTTAGGAAGCTCATTTTGTAGATTCTTTCAAACTTCCTCCATACCTGATTAAGTCATTTATAAGTATGGGCTTTTTCCCCCTCCCTTCCACTCTGTATGTTTTTTTTTATCCCTACTTTGCTGAGAGTTTTTGTCTTAAATGGTTGTCAAATTTTGTCAAAGTCTTTTTCTTCATCTATTGATATGATCATGTATTTTTTCATTATTTTAGCCTGTTATGATTAAATATGTTGGTTGCCTTTCAAATGTTGAACCAATTTAGCACTCTAGGATGTATCCCGCTTGGTTGTGATATATTATCTTTTTATAAATTGCTGGACTTGGCTCACTAACATTTATATGAAGAATTTTATTACTATATTTATGGTCTGTAGTTTTCTTGTCAAATCTTTGCCTGGTTTTCTTATCAGTATACTGTAAGTCTCGTAAAATGAGGTGTTAAGTGTTTTTTCCTTTTTCATTTTCTTCAAGAGTCTCTGTAGAGTTGGTATTATCATTCCTTGAATGTTGTATAGAATTCCTTGGGAAGTCATCAGCTCTTAGAGGTTTCTTCCTGAAAAAGTTTTAAAGTGTGAATTTAATGCCTTTAACAGCACACCGCAATTTGGATCGTCTTTATTCTCCAGTGGGATTTGATGCTGTGTATACTTCAAGGGCTTTGCCCACTTTCCCCAAGTTGTTCTTGGTCTTATTGGCATGAAGCTGTTCATAAAAACCCTTATTTTACTATCAATGTCTTTAGATTGTGCAGCAGCATCCCCTTCATTCTGACCTTGGAACAGGTTCACTGAGAAAGCATCAAGGCTCAAGTGCATAGCAATTAACTGATCGGACACCCAGGCGTCTTCTGTCCTGTCCTCACGTCCTTCCGTAAATGTCTCCGCCATCAGGGCAGAAGAGGTAAGATGGTGACGCACACCCTCCATTCCCCGCTACATTCCTGCCGGGTGTGCCTTTAAGGAATAGGGGGATTCCCAGGTGGCTCCAGATTGCAGACACCTCTTCATTTCAGTCACCTCTGAATTTCAGGAGCCTTGTCCAGGAGCGTTTGTGTAGCTCCAAAGAAGCATTGACTGCATGTTAAAATCACAGGTAAAGAGAAGCACCTGGAAGGTCTCCAGCTTTAAGGAAAACACCTAACACCTAAAGCAGGGTGTCAGATTGATTTTCACCGGGGGCCATATCAGCCTCGAGGTTGCCTTCAAAGGGCCGAAATCATTTTAGGACTGTATAAATGTAACTACTCCTTAACAGTTAAGCAAGAGCTCAGTGCTGCCACCAGGTAGAAACCAGGTGCTGGGCCAGATAAAACAAGGTGGAGGGCCGGATGTGGCCCAGGGGCCTTGTGTTTGCCACCTGTGACCTTATGTATGGTCAGTGCTTAGTAAATATTCTGAGTGCCCGAATGAATGAATGGAGAAGCGCAGAGGAGAAGGAGCTTGCTCGGGACTGGGAAAGCTGGCTTGAGACCAGAGACATCGCGCAGCCTGAGATCAGATGGCACAGGAACCTTTTAGCACCTAGTGTGTTTTTCCACGTCCTTTGTTCAGTATGAGTAGGCTATGTTCTCGTGTTTATATGGCACTGAAAACTCTAGGCTGCTCAGAGTAAGGGGAGTGTCATCCTAACAGTCAGACTGCTCAAGGTTCAAATAAACCTCATGGATAAAAGTGGGAAATGTCTCGGTGGGAGAAACAAAACAAAGCCTTGGATTCCCCTGTGTCTTCTCTGTAAAATCATTATGAGATGAAACGTATTTCTCCAATATCAGAACCACACGGGATTGATAGGTTAATGTCTAATCTTTTTACCTTCATCACTGGTGGAAAAACAGTCATAATTATCAAGAGTCTGAATAGCAGACTTACTTTTGAACCTGCTTTAATAAACAGTAATGACAACCTTATAAGATCAATAGCTCCTTGAGAAAGCATTCTGATGCTCAAACACTATACTAAATATTTTGTATGTGTTATCTTTTTATTATTCTCAAAGCAATCATGAGGTGGGTATAATTTTTATTTCCATTGTACAAACAAAACTAAAAAAACCTGGGCACTGAGAAAGATTGGTGCAGATGTTACCATGGGTTGTTGGAGAATTGGGCTGTGTGCCAGCAATATTGCCTGATTCCAAAAGTCTGTCCTCACCACTGTACATCAATGGCTTGTGGGAGGAGTTAGAAATAATCCATTACCATCCTAAATGTTTGTCCTGTGATTCTGATGGGATGGGGTAGATAATAGGGGGAAGTGCCTAGAAGAGTTTCAGAGGTGTGATGCTTGCAAATGGGGTTGAGATGTTCATGTCCAAAGTCTGCTAGCTTTCAGCTCTCTCCTTCCAGACCAGGCCATGCCTGGAGGTAATCTAGGACTGAGTAAGGCTGTGGGGGATGATGAGAAGTGCCACATCCCAGTGCCAGCGGAGGGATTCTCATGCCTGTGTTACAAGCAATCAGAACATCTATGAATGAAGACCTGTTGTTAGTCATAGCACAGTGCTATTCATTTGTCTGTTTTACTTTCTAGAATAAAGCACCAGTGACTGGGAGTGAATTTAAGTGTGTTTAAGCTTCCCAGGGTGTTTTAATTTCTCATGAACTGCTGTTGACAGTGGGCGTCTCAACTTCCACAGGGCTTACGGACTGACACAGTGTCTCCTAGAGCTTTGGATTTTATGACATGCCTGAGAGTGAGAAAGGATAAAACATGTAAACAGAAAAACCAAACCAAACCAAACCCCAGTAAACAACTACAAACACCCCGACACCTAAAAATTTGAGTATGACTGACAACTGTACTACATTGTATGCCCTCAGACTTCCGTTGTGGGAACAGGCACATGATCCACTTGGTGTAGTGGAGATCTGGGGCCTGGTTCTGGGGACAGGGAGGTCCCCATCCTGAATATACAATCAAAAGGACTTGCTCACCTGGAAGGAGGGCACCACGGGTGACTGGCATCGGGCAGGTGAGGAAGTGAGGGATAGGGCAGGGGGAGGGAAGGTAGTCCTCTAAGGTGGGAAAGGATGTGCTGCAGCAAGGCTCACCTGGGAGATACGGAGAAAAGGATGAAGAGAGGAGGCTGTGAATGAAGGTTCCACATGATCTGGTTGTATCTTAAGTGGGGGTTGAGGTAGTGAGGGAGAGGAATTCCCACATTTGTCCTTGAGCAACTAAAAGTTGGTGTTTCTTCCTCAAATAGTATTCTCAGAAGCTTGTTAGAGAGGAAAACATCCTGGTGAGGCCCAGAGGGTGTGTGACAGGCACCTGTCCTCAGAAAAGATCTCATGGCTGCAGGCAGACTCCCAAATTGTTAACACATGCGAGTGGTCCTGGGAGGGGATCAACACCAATGAGTATGCCTAGCGACCATCTTTTCTCATGGTGAAATGGTTCCCTAATCTTAATATTCTTCCATAGAGTCTATTCAGCAAATACCATCTGGTATTTTCAGAGGTAAGAGTCGATGGTTAGGATTAGTCTCTGTGTCAGTCTTCTGTGTGTCCCTCCAGTCTTCTGTGTGTCAGTCTTCTGTGTTCCCCCTCCATGGACCAGGTTGACAGTCCCATGCTCTCCGGCTTCCAATAGGGTTTGGCCAATGAGAAACTTCCCTCTGCCCCATGAGACCAGATGACAGAGGGCAACAGGGTCAGGGGTATATCCCTGCTCCTTCATTGCGGAGTTGCTTCTAGATGCCTTTGTGTTCTCACTGTCTCTCTCAACGCAGATGACTCTGCAGGACGCTTGCTCTCCGGGTTTTGGGAACACTCCCTTCCCCAGTCCATCCTTACCTACAGGTGGCAGTGCCTGGTGCCCACCCAGGCTTTGGTTACTATACTTCACTAGGTTTTCCCTTGACCCAACTCTTCGGTTTGCCCATCAGCTCCCCTCAATGTTCTATTTTGAATGGGCCATTTGTTGTCTTTTAGGAATCTGACAGGAACGATTGGTATATCTTTTTTCCTTCTATTTGCTTTCAGTCTTTCCAGGTCATTTGTGTTGTGTGTTCATTTTAACACTCTATAACTAGATTTTTAAAACATCTAACTCAAAAACTCTTTATTTTGAATAAATAATGTATAATTGGTACTGTGGTTAAATTTGTTTTCTCTATTTTACTCCATGTTTATAATTCTCTATGCTATTTCTTTGATCTTTGTATTTCTCTTTTTAAAGAATATATGCATATCAAATTAATATGCTTTACATTTTGAATTTATGCAATGTTATCTGTCAGATACACTTCAATAAATAAGTAAATAAATGAATAAATAGAGTGAAATTTAAAAGTACCAAGGAGGGCAAATAGTCTTTATTACTTTTTATCTCTGTTAGCATGTTAAGTTACATATTCAATTTATATTCTTTTCTTGGTTACCCTTAAAATGTTACTGAGCATACTGACCAAGCTTACACTGATGTACAACTTTGGGACAACATGCTCACCTTAGAGTCCATAATTTGAATCCATAATGATTAAATATTTATAATGAGATTAGCAAAAGCCAGAGGAAAGGAAATGTCAGTTTCTATCAACTGCTTTGAGTTGTCTGTTAATCTCCCCGTAAATGGGCATATCAGTCTGATTGAAAAGGAACCTAAAATCCACTTACTTCACAAGTCACAGAATCTAGTGTGGCTTGTGATAAAGTGTGCAATGGGAAAGTACAGATGTTTGCTGTGCTATCATCTGACACTATACCTCCATGTGCATGGCTGGGAAGGGTGTGCTGACATACCCATAGGGCAATGTCACCAAGGCTGTGAAGTGTGATATGCATTTGCTGAAAAAGGAGGGCTCAGACCCAATTATGCACACACAGGCTCCTGGGGACAGAGTCCCAGCGCACCCTCCCTGCACTGCACCCTCAACGTGCTCAGCCCCGAGCAGATGTTTAGGCTCAGATGGCAGTGAGAACACTAGGGGATTTTTGGCAGGATTGAAATCTGGACACTCACATTCCACTCTAAAAATAAAGCCAGGACTCACCCACAACAGTTCCAATGAGACTCATGACAAATAGAAAATATGCACTTGATACTGTACTTTTTACTGGAATTTCAATGTCTTGTATACACTAAGGCTTGTTATTTTGTTTTTTAGGCAGGTGAAGACATATCATAAACATTTCTATGGAGTATTTATTTAACTTAAAAAACCCATGTTTGCCCTATCAGTGAAAACAATTAGTGGAAAAATGTCGAGGGAAGCGTAGGAGACATTTCTAACCCTTCAGGACAATCTCCCCCATGTGGATGTTGTGTTTGTGATGCACCTTCTAAGACCAGGAGGCCGTGCCTGGGTACACAGAGATTGGCCAATGTTTTGTGTTGTCCCGATGTGCCAATAATGGGAAGTAAGAGAGTGATGTAAACGTGCAATAATGATGTTCTTTTCTATGAAAGTATCACCATGGATATAACCACACAAGTGTCAAAATAGTGGCTGCCCAGGTAGACATGCTGACGTGAAAACAGGGACTCTGGGTGTTTTCACCCCTCTGGAGCACCATGGTGTTTCAGGCTCACGGAAATATGAGAGTGGTGAAAGAGGAACTAGGTGGTGACCGCGCCTCTGCTGTGCTTGCCTTAGAGAACCACCTGTGTGGATCTGAAGAGCCAATCACCTAGTGCTCATGCCCCAGCTGCAGGCCCTTCATCTGTACACCTCACCAGGTTCCTCAATTCTGCCATGGCCTTTGGCCCCCTCCTCCCTCTCAGGACGAAACATTCCCACACAGACAGCACGACCTCGGGAGCAAGAAGTAAAGAAATACATCAGCAAGCCACAAATCATCTTCTTTTGCTCTTGTGGAAGGTTTCAGGTCTGTTTCCAACTACTGTTCTCATATGCAAAAGAAACCCTTAGTAATGACCTGATACCTCCCACTCACGCCTTCCCACTCACACTGACTTTTCCATCTGAATATGGAATCAGCCATGCCACTCTAGATCACTGAACATTCAGGCTTGCTCTGCAGCCTGCAGCCATTCTAATTGAGCCCTGGTTTCTGTGGGGCATGGTGAGGCCAGCATAGCCTAGGTGCTGGTCACCTGCTCAATGCACAGGCACTGAGTGAACCCTGAGTCCAGAAACCTCAGGCACTGCTGCCGTTACATGAGCTGAGACTTCAGTCTTCATCTCTTGAAGGTTCCTGGATGCAGTGCAGGAACAGGCGCACAGCGGTCTGCTTGTGCCGACAACTGTAAAGCAAAACCAACATTTCCATTGATTTTGTCTTCCCAGGCCATGTTACAGCTGCTCTGCATTTCTTAATCAGAGGTATCCAATCTTGCCCGAGCATGAGCCCTGTGTGACTTCCCTTTTTTGCTGAAATTGAATTCCACTCAACAAATATGTACAACCATTGGCTGTTTACACTCTGTACTGACAGCAAGGGCATTAGAGGAAGTGCCCTTGAAGAAGGCACAGAGTCAAAGAATAGGGTTATTGGGGTGACAGTGGGTAGGGTGCTTCATTTATTCAGTGTTCCAGAGTAGCAGAACCAATAGAAGACAGATAGGTATGTAGGTATGTAGGTAGGTAGATAAATAGATGGATTTATTATAAGGAATTGGTTCAAAGGACTATGGCGTTTGAGAAGTCCCAAACTGCCATTTGCACATTAAAGACCCAGGACAGCTGAGGGTATATTTCAGTCTTGTCTGAAGGCTGGAGAACCAGAAAAACTGATGCCGTAAGTCCCAGCCTGAGAGCAGGAGAAGACAGATGTGTCAGCTCAACAATCAGGCAGAGGGACAAAACCTCAAAAGTCAGACAGGATTGGATGGAGCCACCCACACTGAGCAGGGCTATCCACTTCACTCCACTGATTCAAATGCTAACCTCACCCAGAAATACCCTTAGAGACACACCCTGATTAATAATGTTTGACCAAGTATCCAGGTACCCTGTGACCTGTCAAGTTGACAGGTAAGATTCACTATCACAAGTAGACAGTGGGTGTGGCTGACTCTCCCTGGTTGGGCAAAGTGATGCAATGCTTACAGCCTTCCAGAAATGGGGCAGGATCCCTCTGCCATCTCAGAGTAGTGACTAAGACACCCTCTTCCAACCTTGTCCATGAGCACCCTAGGCTCAGGCTGGTCACTCTACTACATTTTCGGATAACCATGGTGAGATGGGGAGCTGGTTTCATGACTTATCAAAGGCCTAGCCTTGTCCCCAGTGGCTGTTGGGAGAGGCCTTTGGTTGTAAGCACTGTCTTCTTGGGAAGAGGAATGAGGGGAAGAAGGGGTGGCTGCTTCACCATTCTTGGTGAGAAAAAAAGAACCAGCCGCATTTAAGAAGGGCATGTTAATGGGTGATGATAAGTGAAATCACAATCTCCAAAGCACCCCTGTGCTGGCTCCTGCGGTTATCAGATGAAGAACATGGTTCTCCTTGACCACAGCCCCCTGTGGCATCACATAATAAAACAAAAACAGGGTTTGAATGAAGAGTGATAAACCCCATTTCATAAGGAATTTTTCTGCCCTGGTTGGACTCGTTGCCTGCATTGGACTCAACTCAAAGTTTACTCATTTCAGCACGTGTTCACGGAATATCTGCCTCCGACAAGGAGAGTGTCTATTAAAAGAACACGCTTCCTGTCCTCTAGGAGGCTTCTTAAAAAGAGGAGAGAGCTGTCAGTGTGGCACAGTGCTGGAAACCAACCGTAATCTGCACGTCCTGTCCTTTTGAAGAGCTTTTTATAGTAAGTACTTTCTCTTGCTTCAATGAATGTGAAATGTTGTCAATTCTATCTTAGTTTTTAACTCAAGATGCTACCGCTTGGCTGGGGAACAACACGGCTCATTAGAGTCTCTAATGAGTTTGGTGTGGAATAACAATCTTTCAGATCCTGTATCATTTCAGACTCCAGCCCTAAGCAAGGTGTATTTCCCTTCCTGGAGAGGGGATGTGCAATACATGGGTTAAACTAGAAGTAATGATGATCTTAAAAATGGTACACCAGTCTCTTATTTCAGCAACACTGTCAGGAGAGCACAGGTCGCCGGGGTCAACACCTAAGTATTGGTCAGGGAGCCCCAAATATCTGCTAACCAGAAGTGAGACCTGAAGAAAACCATCACATCTGATGAATTCCAACCAAACCCTGGATTCTCTGTCTCCTTGTGAGGAGCACACAAACATTTGTAGGGTTCAAGTAAAGACAGGGACGTCCCCTCCTCTTTGCCCTGAGATGGTGTTTCACACGTTTTAGATTACGGAGCTTAAATTAGCATGTCTGATAAGGGAGACTGCATCTTTTCTTGTCGTAGGGCAGCCAGTGCCGGCTGCCTCCGCCAGGACCGTGACCTCCGAGCAGTAAGGCGAGTCGCCGCTGGAAATTATTTATCACCTGAGCAGTCATTCCGTTTCAGCCTCTGAGGTCTGTGCATCTAATTGACACGGCAGTAATGGCCTATGAACTTTTGATCCAGTTAATTGTTAATGAGAGGTGTGATTAGCCAATAAAGGGCCTATTAGGTTAGCTGATTGTCTTTCTTTCATAACAACAGAGGTCAGCATGTTGCAAAGGGAAAAATGAAAGTATTGCTGGTGATACACTGTTTTAAGTAAGCTACATGCTCTTTGATGTTAAGTAAAGTTAAATACAAAGTTTGGACACCCCTTGAAACTGTTGTGTAAACACACAGACAGTATTTTTTAATGTGTACTTACGAATTTCTAAAAAATAATAACTCCTGTGGTTATTATGATGTTCTCCCTATAAGAATGTAATTTAGAATTTACTGGCCCACTCTAAACTGCAGAGTTTTATCTTATGCAATTGGTTTACTTATTTTTTCCAAAATAAAACTGAATTTATATATTTTTTAGATTATAAATGTAATTTATCCTCATTGCAACAGATCAAGAAAATCAAGGAGCATATTTTAAAAAGTGAATACCACCATAATGGCTAAGTGAATAATTGTCAGACGTCAGACTCCAAACCCAAGTTGTGCACTGGGCACCTCCAGGGTAGCGCTGTTCACACCCTGATCTACCTTAGCGACTCTGCAGTTGAGCTGTGCACAACCCGCACAGACCCCGATGTGGCCTGGACACTTGTGTATACATCTTATGCGAATATATGTAGAAATCTTATGTGACTATATGCTTGTGTAATTCTAAAAATGGGCTCACGTTATGTGAATTCCTCATTTTCAATATAGTAAACTTTAAAATTGCTTCCCCAAAGAGATATCTTGGTAATGTTTTGAATCCTCAAGAAAGAACAAAAATCTTGAAACTCCTACACTATTGTCTTGAGTTAGATGGTAGAAACTATTTCTGGAACATTCAGGTATGTATGTGGAGACATGGTGGACCATGATGAGGAGACCAGAATGATGCAAGGCTGTGTTCCTGCTCTGCTTGCAACAGGTAGGCTATTGCATCCTCACAAGAATCACTTTCAACTCCGGATGTCACTTCTTATGTGAGGACATGATTGCAGTACACACAGAGAAGGTTCTGCTAAAATTTCATCTACAGAGCTTTGCATGTGCTACTTTTAGAGTTAAGACATCAAGTTGCCAATGCATTTATTTCTACAGCTTGCTGAACTCTGGCTCCCCCACTTACTAAGTGTGTGACCTTCTACAAGAAGCTCAGAACCTTAGAGCCCCACATCCCTTCTCCGTATGGAGTGTAGGTGATGAGGGGTGAGCCTCCTAGGCTGTTTGTTCAGGGAGACCAGACCCAGAAAGCATTCAATCAACAGTGTTGGCCTTATTTATAACTCTATTCCAGTAACAGAAATTGGATATCCACATGCTCATGTGATTTAGTTTAATCAGAAGGCTGAATTCCTAAATGGTAGACAAGATGGATGTGTGGATGACACAGACAGTGGGATGGAGGGTGAAGAGTGGTAGGTGAAAGCTGCCAGGTATGGTCCCCGAGCTGAGTATTGGTATGGAGAGTTCCATTAGCCACTGGCAGCCTGAAATGATGGTGTTTAATTATACTTTTCCACCAGGCCAGACTTGTCTTCAGCATCAAGGTGATGTATTTTGAATATTTAAAGAGTGGGTTTTCATCCTTGATTAAACCTAGTTCTAATTGTCTAAGCCTGACAAAGCCAGTCCAGGCCAATCCAGTTCAGAGCCTTTTTCTGCCTTGTAGAGGAGGCTCTATACCTTTTCACAGCTGGGCTGAGTAAGACAGGGCATCTAACATAACGGGAATACCTTCACAGGAGAAGTGGAATGGGACGTCCGGGGGCATAAGTGAAGGGAGGGAGTATGGAGGGAAGAGGCACAAAGCAGGGTAGATACAGTCTGATGGGTGCAGATAGTTCAGGCACAGTATGATGGGTGGATGTAGTCCAGCGGCATGCTCCTTGATGAAACCTGGCACGCGACCAAACCACAAGGTTGGGACAGGAGGGCGGCGGAGCTGTTGGATGCCTATGATACCTTCACGTGATCTAGTGGTGCTGTGTGTGGTTGGGGAGTTGCAGAGGGAGCTGTGAACATGAGGTGGTACATGAGGAGGAAGTTTCTTTGGAAGTGATATGAATGGTCAGGGGGTTGTTGCTGGAGGACAGTGCCAACCTCTTTCTCCAAATGACTGGGTGACATTTTGTATCTTAGTAGTCCTCAGTCTGCTCTCTAGTTGGGCACTCTACCACAAGGACCCAAAAGGGCATACAAGCTCATTTCTATCACCCCCCACCTTACATGGTATCACTTGACCGTCTTTATGCCCAAGTGCCACCTTGGACCAGAGGAGGCAGAGAAAGAAGAATGACCGGTTACTCCAGAGAGACTTGCATCCCAAAGAGATTATTAAAGGGGTCTTGATGGGGGATCGACTAAGTAAATAATTAATATTTACTTAGATTGTTTAAACAAGAAAAAAGGTAAGATACTTCAGTGGAAAGTTTAGGTTTCAAACTACCTAAAATGACTTTTTCTTAGGACTTTCATCTCTCTGCTTACATCACCCTTCTGTCCTCGCACGATGTCTTCTTTGTCTATCAGAGACCTTACCATATTAATCATAGCTGTTTTCAATGCCCAGGTGATAATTCCAACATCCCTGCTATATTGAATATCTGATACTTGCTCTGTCTCTTCAATTTGTGTTTTTTGCCTTTTATTACACCTTGCAGTTTTCTTTTTGATAGACATGGTGTACTGGGGGAAAGGAATTGCTCTAAGTAGGCCTTTACTAATGTGGTGTGGAGGTGTGGGGAAGGGCAGTGTTCTATAATCCTGTGATTAAGTGGCAGTGTTGTAGTGAGCCTGTGCCCCTGGGCTGTGACATCCACATGTGTTGCTTGGTCTCTCCCATTAGGTAAGGCGGGGCAGCCAGAATGGGCTGGATTTGGGTGTTTCCCTTTCCCCATGTGGAAGTACAGGGCTAACTGGAGTTGGTATTTCCATCTCTCAGAACGGTGAGGCTCTGATAATATCCAAGCAGGTCAGGCTCTGACTAACCAGTGTCCCCTGAGGTCAGGCCTTGTTAGGAACAAGAGTGCTTCTATGCATTTCAAAGTGGCTCCTCCTCCCTTTTTTCCCCAGAAGCACAAGGATATTTTTTTCTGATAATTCCTATAGGTACCTGGAGGTAAATCTCACACTATTGTGGGATCCCCACGTGATTGTTTACACTGAGCCTCCAGCAATTCCTCAAACACCATTCAAGTTTTCCTACCCAGCCCTGGCTTCTGCTCCTGAGTCTCTGCTCCAGAAAGCTGTGACACTCTGCACCACCTACCTGTTCTCCAATCCTGGGATAGCAGTTTGCTCTGCGTCTTCACCTCTCTTATGTATCCAGCAAGAGTTGTTGATTTTTCAGTCTGTTCAGCTTTTCACTTGTTAGGTTGAGTGGGGACTTCCAAACTCCTCACTAAGAGGTGTTTAAATCAACAGAAATACTTTGTCTAATGACATATATAAACATGGTGCTGATAATGTATTAATAAAAGGAGTGGAAAATAATGTTAAAACTGTAATTATTTCCTCATCAGAGATTTTATCTCAGACTGTGTCTACATGATGGTTGGTTAAGTGGAAATTCAATAAATATTTTATTTGATCAAGAAAATTCAACACGAATATTTCAAGGCAAACAATTTAACCCTAAGAACATAATAATCTGACTCAGTTATCTATACTGAATAAATTAACTAGCTAATTGTCAATTTTGTACTGAATTCTTTTTGTTGTAGCTTTAGATTAGATACTATAAACCTGTTACTTCCTGAAATACACAAAAGGTTTATCTTTTTCCAAAAGCTCTTTTGTCACAATAAAATTATTTGGCCACATTTTTATGTTCAGGCATAATAGAGTAATTGAAACTGAAGCAATCTCACCATGACCAGCTATACAACCTGACAAATTGTATGAGGCGGTGGTTTTGTTGTCAATGCCCAAGAAGCAGGACAAGAAGGTAAACAGGAGGCGTCTCATGATCATCCTGCTTTCACCCAGGAACAAACCATAGACAAGCACAGAGAGCTGGTTTCTGCAGAACAAGATGATCTTGGGGGTCCCACTTCTTCAAGAAGGCAGAGATCAGACTGGGGGAAAACAAGAGCCATTGGAATCCATGGGACAAGAAAGCTGTGTAACGAGGGAGGCCATCACTCCATATAAAGACCCCTGTTAAAGTGCGTGACTGCAACCTGGGCTGTCCATGGTGGTGTGGACACTTCTGAGGTGTGGTACAGAGCAGCTGCTGTGAGGCTGAGATGAGAACAAAGATGCTAGAAGTTGAGCAGCGATGGAGAAGATCAAATTCAGAGTGCTTTTGGAGTTTCAGGTAAGCCAGAGTGTCAAGGTCCCTTAAGAAAGGGACCTTACCTCTGGCCCCCTGCAGACACATCAGAAAGGCTAGATTTAAAAGTGAGGATGATACCTCACTGTAAGATCTACTCTCGGTCTGCCCTAAAGAAATACAAAACCAAATATACATACATTGAATGAAACTAACCAGTTATTTACTAACTGCAAAACAGGAATCATGATCCTTCAGAGAAAAATAAATAAATTTAGGATTTACAAGGCAAATAATATACACTTGCCAGCATTCCATCAGAAATCATTAAAAGTACAAAGAAATAGGAAAATGGTTTCAGCAGCCAATGACTTTAAAGTAGCTGCTATAAATGCATTCAAAGAAAAAATATATTTATATTCAAATAAGTAAAGGAAAATATGGTCATAATGAGATAACAGAGAGGATTTTAGAAGAGAAATGGAAATTATAAAAAAAATTTATAACTGAAAAGAAAAATAACTGAAATAACCTCTGGATGGTCATAACAGTGGATTACAGATGACAGGGGAGAAAAAGTCAATGGACTTGAAGGCAGAAGAATAGAAATTATCTAATATAAACATCAGAGAAAAATAGATTGAAGGAAATTAAACTGAGTCTCAAGACTTGTGTAAAATTATCATATGGTCTAACATTCAGTAAATTGGATCCTCAGAAAGAGTGGGAAGTAAGATTGGGCTAGAGAAAGAATTGAAAAAGTAATGACTAGAGCTTCCTGAATTTTATTTTTAAGTCACTAACAGACCCAAATGTGTCTGAGGAGATACACACACACACATACATACACACACATATATAAACACACACATATATATAGACAAAAAGAGTGATAAGGAAACAATTTTGAGAGTAGTGAACAACAAAGAATGAAGAATATTAGGAACATGCAAAAAGATACAAAATACACTGATTTCTTATCAGAAACAATGAAGGCCAGAGGCAATGGAACACTATATTTCAAGAGCTGAAAGAGAAAAAACTCTATGTTCAGTGAAATATCCTTTAAAAATAGGATAAATTAGGGAGTTCTGGCCAAGATGGAGGCATAGGTAGAAATCCTTCGCTTCCTCACACAACCAAAAGGAGGATAACAACCAATCTAAAATCAATAAACAACCAAAAAGCACCAGAAAATCAAACTGTATGGAACTCTGACAACCAAGGAATTAAAGAAAAAATCAATTAGAATAACCAGACTGGTAAGGCAGACAATACAGGCTGACTCAGAAAAATCATGTGAGGCAGCTGAGGAGTGGGGCTGACTGCTGAGCTTGGCGTAGCTCCCTAGGAGGGACTGACATAAGGAGAAAACTGAGACTCAGAGCTGACTGTGGACTAAGGCTGGGGTTGCTGTGGTGAGAAATAATTCCAGTCTGACAGGAGAGTCTGTTGTAAAGTGTGTTAGAGATAGCAGGCGAGCTGCATAGTTCCCTCTCTGGCCCCTCCCTCACAGGCAGCACAGCAAAGAGGGTTGCCCTGCCTGGGTGAATACCTAAAACCCTGCCCCTTACAACTTAGCAGGTGCTCCAAGACAAAGAAATATGGCCCAAATGAAAGAACCCAGCAAAACCTCAGAACTAAGTGATGAGGAGATTGCCAACCTACCTGATGGAGAATTTAAAGCCCTGATAATCAAAATGCTCACAGAACTGTTTGAGCTTGGTTAAAAAAAATGAAAGATACCCAAAATGAAATAAAGCAAAATATTCAGGGAACCTACAGTGACAAGAAGGAAACCAGGATTCAAAGCAACAATTTGGAACTAAAGGAAGAAATAAACATCCAACTGGGTCAGAATGAGGAGACAAGAATAAAAAAAGATGAAGAGAGGCTGAGGATTTTCTGGGACAACCTGAAATGTTCCAATATCCAAATTATTGGGGCGCCTGAAGGAGAAGAACAGCAAGAAATTGAAAACTTATTTGAACAAATAATGAAGGAAAACTTCCCCAGTCTGGTGAAGGAAATAGACTTCCAGGAAGTCCAGGAAGCCCAGAGAGTCCCAAAGAAGTTGGACCCAAAGAGGAACACACCAAGGCACATCATCATTAAGCTACCCAAAATTAAAGAAAAAGAGAAAATCCTAAAAGCAGTAAGAGAAAAGGAGACAGTTACCTACAAAAGAGTTCCTATAAGGCTATTAGATGATTTCTCAAAAGAAACCTCACAGGCAAG
>PVKM010005253.1:24095-48692 GCA_004027735.1 Carollia perspicillata
TAACCAATCCTTATTATATGAAATGTTAAAGAGATTTATCTAAGAAAAAGAAGATTAAAAATATGAGCAATAAAATAACAAACTCACAACTATTAACATTTTCTTTCTTTACATTTCTTCACATTTTCTAACATATTTTCTTTTATGAACCTAAAAGAAAAGAAAAACAACAAAAATAAAAAGTAAGCAAACAACCAGAACAGGAACAGAATCAGAAAAATGTACATCAAACAGAGGGACTTCAGTGGGCAGGGGGAAGGGAGGAATAAGGGGGAAAGGTACAGGGAAGAAGAAGCATAATTAGGAGACATAAAATAAATGGGGAAAGATAAAAAATGGTATAGGAAACAGAGGACTCAAAGAACTTGTATGTACACCCATGGACATGAATTAAGAGGTGGGGAATGCTGGAGGGCTGGGGGGCAGGGTAGAAGGGGGATAAGGGGAAAATTGGGAAAACTCTAATAGCATAATCAATAAAAATACTTTAAAATAAGATGAGTTAAAGATATTTTAAATTTAAAGAGTCTGATAACATTCATTGTCAGCAGATATAAACTACAAAAATATTAAGGATATATTTTAAACTACATGAAAATTAAACAAGGCAAAGACCTGGATCTCAGAAGATGGAGGAATGCCGAAACTGTAAACTGAATGGATAAACATGAAAGCTTTTGTTTTCTTTCCTCTCATAATTTATTCAAAAGTCAACTAATTTTGCCAAAGGAACAATAACACCATAAGGTAAGAAATTTATCTCTGTATAAGTATAAAAATATATATGACCACAATTGTAAAAAGAATGAAGGATAGATAAATAGAACTATATACAGAAAAATTATTACATTTTAAGGTGGGAAGTGGAAAATGCAAACATAAAGTGAGAATTCTTAAGTATGAAGAAGTACAACATTAAATTTAAATAGATTGACAAGTTATGGATGAATATTATTAGCTTAGGGTAACCAGTATAAATGATAATAGAAAGTTGTAGGCAAGAAGGTAATAGATGAAATAAAAATCGGTATCAAACTATTAATCTAAAGAAACAGCAATAGAACAACAGAAGAATAAAAACTAGACAAATAAAAAGTGAAATGGCAAAGTGACCCAATCATATCAGTAAATATATTAAATGTAAATGTATTTATAAGACAAAGATTTTAGGCTGGTTAGGAAAGCCAAACCCAACTGAATTCTGTCTACAAAATGTTTGTTTGACATGTAAAGAGAAATATTGAAAATGAAATGATAAAATAGCTATATAATGAAAACATAAAAATGAGAAAAGTAGTTTGGTTATATTGATAACAGGCAAAATGATAATCCGGACTGTATCACATTAACAATGTTATATAATATGCATAATTGTTTAATACACAGGTATAGGTATACATATACACATGTATACAAATAATGATTAAAAAATTCTTGCAATAGACCGAACATTCTAATTACCAATGGGCATGCTATTTAAATAAATGTGTCTCAAAAAGCATGTATAAATGACAACAAGCACATAAATGATGCTCAACATGATGCATTCTCAGGTGTGTGCATATTCAATTCACTGTGATCCCCAATATTACTCAATTTAAAATGTTAACTGTGAAATGTTGAAGAAAACACGGCAAATGAAACTCAGACTGCTGGCAGGAGTGTAAAGTGTTTGATCCACTGTGCAAAGCAACAATAAAGTTGAATATATACTTACTACATGACCCACCTGTAAGTACTGACTTCAGAACAATGAAAAATTATGTTCATAAAAATGACTTATACAAAAATGTTCACAGCAGCTGTGTTCATAATAGTGCAGCCTGGAAACAACAGGCTTGTCTGTTAATAGATGGATGAATTAAAAAAATCACAATATATTCAGACCATAGGACGATTTTCTGCAGTAGAAACACATGAATTACTGATGGATACGACAGGGATAAACTTCATAGGCCTTGTTTTGAGGGGGAGAACCCAGACACAAGTGAGTAAATGCTGTAAATTCCATTTATATGAAATTCTACAGCAGGCAAAATGAATATGTACTGATGGAAATCAGATCAATGTTGACCCTAGGAGGAGCCTATTGGTTGGAGGAGACCCAAGAGAACTTTCCAGAGAGAGAAGGAAATGGTCTACATTTTGATTGATGTATATGTCCATCTTAGCTCCTCAAACTGTACACTTAACACCTGTGGATTTTATTGTAGTTAAATTACACTTCAGTTGAGTTGATTAAAAAATAATTCAGCCAA
This sequence comes from Carollia perspicillata, assembly GCA_004027735.1. Classification (NCBI taxonomy): domain Eukaryota; kingdom Metazoa; phylum Chordata; class Mammalia; order Chiroptera; family Phyllostomidae; genus Carollia; species Carollia perspicillata. The sequence continues at coordinate 26,354 of PVKM010005253.1, forward strand.
GTGAGACATCCCCAAACCTCTGAGACTCTGAACTGTGTTCTCTGGAACCTCAGACATTTGGATGAGGGATATAATCACCACATTCAACACAGCCAGGTGAAGCAGCAAAAATGAGGGCAGAAGACCATCACTTTCACTGTGCTTAATCAGATCTAAAGACTTATGGTTGTGTCTCAGGAAGGTGGCATCCAAGGGCAAATCAGATTTCAACATAATCAACTGCTTCCACCAGCCTCTCCCCACTGCCAAGGTGTGGGTGTATTGAGAGAAGAGCTATTGTTTGTAAAACCCTACTCATAAGATTGTTTCATCCAGGACTGACTCACCCCTGTCCTATCACTGAAGTGAAATGGCATGAAATAGGGGAGTCTTCAGTGATGGCCACACAATAAGGGTGCTATGGACTCCTTATTTTTAAATTTCTAAGTTTATCTTGAGGATGCAATTTCCCTGTAGTTACCTAACACATCAATGATGAATGCTACATGAATTTTTACCCAATTATGCATTTGATTTACTGTTTAAAGCCATCTGCATTATCTAGAATGGATTTGTGAGCTTTACTCACAATTAATGTTGTCTATAGTTTGCTGGTTTCATAACCTTAGTGATGTTTCTAATTTCGCTTCTTTATTTTCTTTCAAAGCCCTTAGAGTCTAATTTTTCTATTTTGCTGAGATTATTGTTTTGTCATTAAAATTTGCTTTGGCGCCTTCCCAGCTCTTCCATCAGTATGTTATAATCTCACAATTAAAATGTCTAATTTATTTCCTCATGTTCCTGATGTTATTGAAATTGGCTAGCATTCTCTAGAAAGGATGCCAAGGTCTTAATAGGCACCAAGGTAACAAAACATTTTGTCTCCTTTTATTTTTCTGTTTTCATTATGCTAACAAAATAAAATATTGAACAGAGAGTCAGATGGAAATCAATTTACCTTTATTTATTTTAGAGAGACATTACTTTGCAACTTTAAATAAAGTTGCTTTTATCAGTTTCCATTGAGAAAGCATTGCTATAAAGTGTAATGTCAATATGTTAATTTTCATAAAGCAGTAATTTAAAAAGATACTTCACAGCTATAAATAATACTTTAAGGGAAAGATGAGTTTTTCTTCATTGTCTTTTTAGGCTTATGTATCTATAAATTATTAATCTGATAAACAAAATAATGGTATTGAAAATCTTTAAATGCACTCTGAAATTCAACTGCTTAGCCTTGCTACTCAAGATTTTCTTTGTGAAATTTTATTTCTGATATAAACTTTTAAAATTAATTGAAATTGTTAAAATCCTCCCAAGATGGGTCTAACATGCAGGGCAGAGCACAGCCCACTGGTGGATTTGAAGGACCTCTGTTTTGTGTGATCTGTGAGCCAGTTCCTGGTTTCTTATATGTCATGCTCACTGATGCCATCCTGCTGGCCAGGAGGAGAGGGGTGTCATAGAAAAAACTAGAACTGAGTATTTCTACATTCATTTATTCTGCAAATGCTACTGAGATTCCACTAGGCACTGGGCTACATCCAGTACTGAAAAGAAAAATTTGTCTCTGTCCTCTGGGATGCTTCAGTCTAGTGGGGAGAGAAAATCACTAGGCATTGCTATGAGAGACAGTGATAAGCAATGCTCATCTCATTGACCACATGACACCCAGTGAGTCGATCTAGTCTGATTGCTGGGTAATGCATGACTCCAAAACTAAGTGACTTAAGATAGTAATCTAGTTCTAACCCTTAGGATTTTGTACATTGATTGTTAGGCAATTGGTGCTTGGGTGGGCATCAGATGTTGCTGAGCCTGGAGTGATCTGAAGTTCCACCTGTGTGGTATCTGAGATGTACTCACACCTCCGGTGTTGATTCTGGCTGTTGCCTGTTTACTCAACTGTCAACCAGAGTCCACAGTAGGGCTGCTCCCTATGTGTGGGCTTCTCACAGCACAGGTGTTCCCAGAGGTAACAGTCCAAGAGTAAGCATCCCAAGAGGCAAGAGAGGAAGCTGCCAGATTAGCTAGAGGCTGTAACCAGACTGGCCCAATGTCACTTAGGCTGAGCTGTGTTGGTCAATGCAGTCATAGGCCCTTCCAGACTCAATGGAATTAAAAAAAACCCTCATCTCATAATGGGAACAGGGCAAGATCTCATTGCAGAAGAACATGTGGGATGGGACATAATGGTACAGTCTCCTTTGGAAAACAATTTATCACTAGATTAAGAAAGCTCCTGTGAACAAGTGACATTGATTCTGTGACCATCAAGTTAATAAGAGGCAAATTTGTTAAACACGTATTATGTTAATGTGCAAAGGGTCCAAACACCTTTGTATACTCTCCCTAAGAAGTGGTTAATACTTTTAATTAACATTATTTGCATGTCACAGATAAGGAAACCAACATAGACATCAAACTTAACTGCTAAGGTCGCTTGTATATTAAGAGGCCAGGACTACCTATCTGCTACTGCATTGCACTGTGCAGGATTTACCATTCACAATGTCACCTGAACACTGATGAGCAGGATTGGCTTAGAAGAGCAGGTAGATGAGGGCTGCAAGCAAGCTAAACACATGTACCATCTCAGCACAGAGATGGCAGGTGTTAAGAAAGAAAGGAAAGGGAATGTGCGACTGGAGTAAGGTGAGGAAAGGCCAGGGACACAAGGAAAATCAGAAAAATAGGTGTGGGCACAATTCAGGAGGTTCCTGGAGGCATGTCTGGGAATCTGATGTTCTCCACGAGATGGAAAACTGAACTATTTTGAGCATGAGAATGTGATGGTCAATTGTGTGGCTTCAAAGACCACCCAGGCTTCTGCGAAGAGATTACATTGAAGGAGGAATGGGCTCCCCTGGAAGGCTGTTGCAGTTGTTCACGTGGAAGACTGAGGGTAATCTAGGGTGGTGCTAATATAGTTAAGAAAGTGGACATGTTTGCTGCAGACATATGATGGAGAGGCTGTACCTGTAGAATGTGCAGAGGGATGCTGGAGGGAGATGCCCTCCTGACCTCACATTCCCATAATGAACCTACGTTTGTCATTGTACTTTTTGGCTTCATTCCACTGAAGGTACAGTTGTCTGAAGGTCTGTACTGAAAGCAGGAAGACATTATTAGGACATGCACAATAGATTAGACTATACAGCCTTGTGCTCCAATGCTTAGTCGTACCTCTCCAGAGGTGATGTCCCAAATCTTGGATAACACAACCAAAACTTAATCATGCTTTGGCTTATGAAGGAGACAGGTTTGTAGGTAGCATGGTGCATGAGAATGCTATCATCATAAAACTTTTCAGGACCTTGTCCTTGAAGACCTCAAATCTCCTTTTGTAGGTGTCACATGAACTGGCCAACTAGAAATTGGGTCTCAGGAAGGGTAAGGAAAGGGAGATAAAGTAAGCAAGGTTAGGATGAGGTAAAAGAGGGTCATGGGACCCAAGGGGCATCAAAAACAGAGACATGGAGAGAATTCATTATTGTTCCCAAGACGAAGTTGAGATTCTCATAAACAGTGTAACTTTCTGCCAATTAATAGGAAAAAGGCAAAAAGTCCCACTTCTCTTCATCTTTAAATTGGTAGATGAGGCCAACTCTATGCAAGTCCAATGGGTGTTTTCAGCTGCTCTGAGTGAGGGGCCTGGGCTGGAAGCAACATAAGCTAGAAAGTCATTTTGCTGGGTTGCCAGCTAAAGAAGACATATGTCATCCTCAAGAAACCACCAGTTTCTGGGATGGAACAACCTTGTAACTGTGGGCATAAGAGTACTTTGTGCTCTTGGGGGGAAATAAAACTATATCATTTAATTTGGGGTTATAAAGTGCCACTTTCTCTTTACAACTCATATTATTGATAGCTTCAACATAGCTCTTCATCTGCTTTGAAACTGGTCAGATATATTCGTTACATTGACTTTCTTTCAGATCTTGATGTTTGGAGAATAATTTCTTATTGGTATTTATTTTGCTCTAAATTAGCTATTTGCTTATTGACCCAAAATAGTTATCATCTCAGCTGGAAATATATTGGAACTCTGGTTGCCAAACAAATATTCAGCAAAAGATGAATAAAAGCATATGGGGAGGAAAACCCTACCAAGTCTGGCCTGTTGTGCTCTGGAAGGCATTCTGGCCAGCAGCCATGTGCCCCGCTGAACGCAGGCATCGGGGATGACAGTGATCGATTCACCAGTGGGGAGGTAGTAATGATATTCAGCGCTGATGGCTGAGGCACTTCACCGTCATTTGCATTTCCATTTATCATCTCTGCATTTATCATTATGAAGAGGACGCCAGAGCTAATTAAAGTCTGGGCTAACAGGGTGACCAGGGAGTCTGGTGGCTACCAATGCCCAGGAAGACCTGGGAAAGTTTCCAGCAGGAAGGACACCAACCTTACACCAAACCCAATTAACTTAATTCTTCATGAAACTGTTTGAGGCTCTTTAATTGGGGTAGATTGGAGGATTTAGAGCACACCTCATATATTATGCTTAAATCAAGAGTTTGCTAACATGCCTTGTCTACTGTGTTCTCATAACCTAGCCTCCAGCCACCCAACCCCATCTTTGAACATTCTTTTAAAAAATCTTACACATAGAAACCTCGTGTGTGTTTTTTTGTTTGCGTGACACACTTATTTATTGAACACTTATTTATTTTTGCTTCAAAAATTTCTTTTTGAATTTTCTGTAATTCTATGTAAAAGGATAAGTTCTGAACCATTTATTCTCCATTTCAAGGCAATCTCTGGAGCACACATTCAGAATCAAATGGGATTCTTATAATTCAGTCCTAGTATAAACACTCCACAAGTTATCATTTTTCTAAAGTTGATTTGCACCATGTGCAAAATTTTCTCAATGAATTTTCATTAGTATGTCCCCCCTTTAGTATCCATGACAATAAATTGTGTCATTAAAGAATGGAATTTAATTTTTTTCTTATGAGTTTTAATTAGGGACTGACATTTTGATTTTCTTTGGCTGTGGCATACTAGATATACAATAGGCTGTTTTGGGTGTTCAGCTCAGATCTCTTCCTGAAGTTGATCCATGAAAATCGAAGATGCTCTTGGAGAATATTTTACTTGGAGTCAAATGTATCTCCACAGACTTCAAGGCAGGTTTCTCTGACCAGGGCTATGGACCTTGTGGGAACACAGCCAGAATGGGTGGGTGGATGGACGAAATTGGGGTTCCAAGACCAGATTTCACCTGACATGCACAGAACGCACAATACGATTGCTATCTGAAGGTCTGGTCTCTACACCCTCTTGCTCTGATCCCATTCCCAGTTAAACAGCCCCCTGGCCCCTAGCTGGTTCAAATCCTTGCTCACAGCACAGTCCCTTGCTGTTAGTAACCCCTGGAACAAGGGCAACCTTCAGACAGTTATCTGAACTACAAGGTTGGGCCAGCCCTCTCCACCGACTTCTCCCTCTCCATGATTCACAAGAAGGACCCAACTGGAGCCAACCCATTATGACCCCATACAGTAACTGTGCCCTGTGTAATAAATGTAGAATTCTCATTGCAGCAACAAAGAGAGACTATGTAACATAATAATCAGAAATACATATTTCATAAAGAATGATAAATTTTAACATTGGTAAAAGTAAGCTTTCATTTATTACCAACAAATGTTAACTTAAAAAACTACTCTGCCATTTTGAATATTGTATTTTGATACTAATTTATCTCACAAATGAACTAAGTTATTCTGAATGCACGATTAAAAGCACCTGGAATTGAAATAGTCTGAGTGGAATTAAACTCTTCTGAACCAGAGGTGAGTATTCAGCAGGAAGAACATGGAGCTTCATCCAGCACACCATTAATTATCTTACCCTTCATTAAGCCACTAACCTTGTGGTGCACCAAAGATATAAAGAAACTGATTTTCCATTGTATAATTTAATTCCAAAGAGCAAGATTCTCTAAATATATAAACTTCTCCCAGGAGGAAGTTAAGCACCATGATCATCAACATGGCTATCATTGTCATCAAGACATTTATTAAGCACTTAATTGAGCATAGCTCTTAGACAATGAACAGAGAATTATGTAAAGCTGGGTTTCTGGCCTTTTATGAACTTCTTGGGTGTCCAAGAGCATGAATAAAATGAAAAACCAAGATAGGAAATAGAGAATCAAACAAACGACCAGATAAGCCATTGTAGATGAGACACCGGAAAGGGAAAATTTCAGGCTGGTGGAGGGGAGCCTGGACTAACAGTTGTTCTCTTTCCTGAGCAGAGGCAGGTGGGTCTCTAGGCAACCCCAGAAAGTGCCATGTTGGGAAAGAGATCTCAGGGGCTAGTGAAATGCTGAGGAGCAGAAATCGTTTTATGAGGGCTGTGGAGGAGAGTGGGAGGCACCCCATCGCTCTGGGAAATTCCATCCACTCTGAATGCAGGTGGCCTTTGTGGACTTGTGAGGAGAAACTGCTGGAAAAGTACTGGCTTCTCTGAATTTGGGTAGGATACAAGAGAGACTTTAAATAACAAGGACCTTTTCAATGACTTCCAGAGGTCACGTCTTTGTCATCTGTTTTCACTCTGATGTAACAAGTATTCAATTTTGTTTACAACACAGAAGTGCAAACAGAAATGTAGAGGCACCCAGTGCCTGGAGAGGATGTGCGACCCAGAGTCAAAAAACAGGTGCCCCAGGCTCAGTTCATCCTTCTCCACCATGCAGGCTCTGTGCACCTCTGTCTCTTCTCACTTCCAGGGCCCCACCTGGGCAGGACATCAGCCAGGGGATGCCACTGTTCCCTAGCCAGGCTCAAAAGCTGCAGTAGAAGCATCAGGCCTATGAGGCCTTTGGGACTCCCAGGTGTACTTGCTGTCTGTGCATTTCTCCATGAAAAGTCTTCTCTCAGTTCTAGACTCACCTAGACGTGCTCTCTGATAGCTGAATCCCAACTGTAACCCCTGGCAGAAAATTAGATCTGGCCAGCACCAGTCAGTGTGGTTATTTTTCCTGCTGTCCATCCCTGTCACCAGGGGTGGAGCTACATGGGGGCATCGAGCCTGACTGGTGGGTGGAGGCACAAGGAATAATGGTGTTCTGGGCAGGCCCTCCCAAAGAATCTGCGACAGATGTGATCAGAACCCTCAGGGACTGGAAACCATGAACTTGGAGGAAATTTCTAGTCTATTAATTATCATTGATGCAGTGCTTCAGTCATGAGAAAACACAGATTTTGTTTCTAAGACTTCTCTTTTTTTAGTTTTAATAACATTTTATTCTTTTAAGTTTTTAAAAAATTTTATTTAGTTGTTGTTCAAGTACAGTTGTCTCCACTTTACCCAGTTCCTCCTTTTATTTATTTTAATCATGCCAAATGCTTTGTGTGGTCATTATTGAGGCATTAATTGACCACCCACTTTAAGGATAGTTGCATGAGTGTTGCTAATCGATATATTCCTGTAACCAACACCACAGTCATTAAGAGCCTTTCTATCACCCCAGTGCTTCCTCCTGCCCCTTTAGTCTCCTCCCACACCAGCCACTGATGAATGCTGATCTTCTCTCCATCACCATACTTTTCCATTTCTAGATATTTATATAAATGAAGTCATTCATTGTGACATTTCTGTTTTTTTAATTAATAAAATATTTTTTTTTAGTTTCATGCATGGCTTTGAGTATATCTGTATTCTTTTCTTCTTACTGCTGAACAGTATTTCATAGCATGGATATACCACAATGTGCTGACCCACTAATCAGCTGGTAGACATTTGCATTCTTTCCAGGTTTTGGCTCTTATGGGTGATGCTACCAGGAGCATTCACGGAAGTGTTTGTGCAGTATGTGCATTAATTTCTCTTGGGCAGATCCTAGGAGTGGAATTGCTGGGTGCTGTGATGTTTAATGTATAACATACTGCCATACTATTTTCCGAAGTGGTTTTAGCATTTTGCATTTCCACCAGCAACATATGAATTTAAGTTGTTCTACCTCCTCACCAACACTAGGTATTGCCATTGTTTTCACTACCATTCCTGTCGGTATATAACAAAGCTGATGAGGCACTTGATCAACATTATGTATTTTTATAATGTGGCATTTTAAATGTTGTGTTAACACCATTGGTACTGGTCCTTGTGGAAGTGGTTGATACCCGGCAGCTGGCACCCATGAAACAAGTACATCCCTTACTATTGTGATTCATGCCATTGTTAGTGGTCACACAATAACTGGCAGTGGGAGCAGCAAAAATACATTTTACAATCATGTAGTGTTGCCCTATGGACTCGAGCATGTTTACACAGTGGAATTTAGAATCAACACCCCACATGTGTCTTGACAAAGGTAGACACCTTGCCTTTTGTTTATCTGCTTTCATCGTCACCCCACTATGCCTTCAACCAGTGATCATTTTACTCAACAGCATGGCTATCACCTCAACTATTAAGTTTTCCTTTCTCTGGTTGGCTCAAATAGAGCCTGTGATCTTAAGTGAATCAAAGCAGACTTTAAAATTTGATATTTATTAAAATAACAGCCCTGGTTGGTGTGGCTCAGTGGATTGAGTGCCAGCCTGCGAACCAAAGGGTCGTGGTTCAATTCCCCATCTAGGGCACATGCCTGGGTTGCAGGCCAGGTCCCCATTAGGGGGTGCACAAGAAGCAACCACACATTGATTTTTCTTTCCCTTTCTTTCTCCCTCTTTCCCCCTCTTTAAAAATATATAAATAAAATATATTTTAAAAGAACAGCTATGGCTTGCACAGAGAAATTGCTTGCTTCCCACCCCCTTTTTATCAGTTATTTGTGCCTGTCAGTTATAGAATGAATATGTCCCCCTCAAATCTGTATGTTGAAGCCCCAAACCCCAAGTGTCTGGTATTTGGAGATAAGATATTTTGGAAGTACTTAGAGTTAGATGAAATCATAAAGGTGGGAAACCCATGATGGGATTACTGCCCTTAAACAAGAAGAGACACCAGAGAACTCTCCTCCTCTCCTTCTTCCTTTTCCTCTTTCTCTTTCTCTTTCTTTTTCTCCTTTTCTTTCTCTTCTCCCCTCCCCTCCATCACCACCACCATCATCATCATCATCATCATTATTATTATTATTATTATTATTATTCTCTCTCTCCCACTCCCCCATTATGTGAGGACACAGTGAGAAGATGGCTGTTTGCAAGCTAGGACAAAAGCTTTTATCATAAATTAATCCTGATTGCATCTTGAACTTGGACTTCCAGCATCTAGAACAGTGAGCAAATGAATGTCTGTTTAAGCACCCCAGCCTATGGAATTTTGTTATGGAAGCTTGAGAAGACTAGTACATTGTTTAAGTTACATCTGGTACTTGAATCACATCTGTCTGCTGCCTCTGTACTACCTCCCAAAAGACTAATCTCACATACTAATCCCATCTTTCTGTTGTATTTTAAAAATAAGCAACATTAAAGATTACAAAGTAGATTAGTAACAGTTAGGGACAGAAGGAAGGGAGAATGGGATGCAGAGTTATTTTGAGGGTTATTAAAAATATTCCAAAACTAGATAGTTGTGGTTCCACAACTCTGAATATACTAAAAACCACTGAATTGTACACTTTAAAGTGATGAATTTCATGGTATGTGAATTATATCCCAATAAAGTTGTTATTTAAAAAATATAGAAGACCTGTTTATGGAATCACTAGTTCTGCTAAAAGTATCGATCTTTTGGTTAACCATTGATTCATAGGTATGGATACTGGAGAAATTTTGATACACATTGGACAGTCTGAAGGTTCTTTGTCCTTGAGATGAAACTGGAAGGAGTCTTTAGAAACACATGAAGATCACCAACTATCGCTGCTTTAAAAATATAAGTGAAAACAACTGGTTGTTCAACAACATATGGATAGAGGAAAGCTTGCTCTCAATTATTATTTTATGATAGAATAAGGAATAAAGAACATCTTATATGTAATATCTTCTATTCAAAAACTTCCAAAGGGCACAATGTTTGGAGATACGGAAACTCTGAAGATGCTTTAGCTCTCTGGTTGAATTTTCTGATGTAATCAATTATATATTCTTCTTTCACTTATCAATATCCAATTACTTTTCAATTAAATTCTGTTTGTATGTGATTAAGTATTAAATGATTAGGGCAAGTTAATTCATCAGTCCATTTCAGCTGCTTCTGGAGAATCTAGGAATCCTCAGTTGGCCTGCAAGACCCCTTATTGGCCACCCGCATTGGTTTCCTTGGCCCTTATGCTGTTTATGTTTCATCTGTGCATCTCTGTTCTAGGGAGAAGCTTGTCATAAATCTGACTGCTGGAAGGGAGCATGAAGGTAAAAGAATGAAAGAGAAATATACATTTTCTCTACACATGCCTATGATGCTTTTAGGAGTTTTTACTGTCTGCCAGTTCATTGACTATGTCCAAAGAATAGACAGAGTGTGCGAGAAATACTCAACTCTACAGTAGAGTACCAGATGGGGAATCCATCAGTCCCCACCCATTTTTAGTTTTTTATTTGTTTCTATGATATTTACCTTAAGGCCTAAGTGACTTCCTCCTAGCCTGGAATGGTCTGATAGAAATATAATGTAATTTTAAGGTGGTTAGTAGTCATTTTAAAGAGAAGTGAAAAGAAACAGGTGAAATGAAAATATCAGGTTAGCATGCAATAAATATAAACAATTATTAATGAGATATTTTGCACTCATTCTTATTGAAATAAGTCCTCCAAGTATGTGACTATTTTACATTTATATTATATCTCAAGTGAAGCATGAGTTTTCAATGGTTCAAGTGAAATGTTTAATTAAAAAAATCAGGTTGTGTTTAATGGTAAATAGTTTACATTGCTTCAGCCCTAAAATCTAAACATAATCTATTATTATATTCCTATCTAAATATAAACTAACTAAGATTAACATTTCAAGTTCAGTTTCTTCATCTTACTAGCCACATTTCCAATGTCCAGTGGCCCACAGGGCTGGTGACTATATATTCAACAGTGCAGGACAAGATTAGGCAGTGACCGAGAGGGGCACCTAGAGACAGAACAGAAGAGTCCCTTTGGTACCACCATACATTACCTCCATTTAGAGATTAGGAGGTCGTACAGCCATTTCCCCTTCACATAAATAATGGGTTTGTGAAGACATGACTTGTAACTAAGAAGGATGAGAACTGGACTTGTTACTTCCCAGGCTCTACAATTAATTCCAAGTTTGGGAAGATCAATAAACCAAGTATTTGAATCATACCAAAGGGACTTTGGGAAAGACTTGATATTTCTGCATAGACAACAGTCCCCTATGTGGACTGTCTCCTAGAACACTGGCAGGCCAGGCACTGCTGGTGAAGGAAAAGATGCAGCCACCCCAGGCCCTCAGGAGTTCCATGCTCCATGGGGAGACCAGGCCTCCAGATCCCTTGTCTCCCCATCCTGGAGGGAGCACTCCTGCAGCACCACCTCTGTTGGGTTCTGCTCCAGTTCTGCCAGACAGGGAGCTCCTTGCTCTGCACTCACCCACAGTCTCACTGCAGCCCTGGTGACCTTGAGGGACTTGATGGGGGCTCCTCAAACTGGGGGCTGGTCTCCAATGATCTTTATGAGACATCCAAACCAAAGTTCAGTGCAGGAGACCTTCTCAGCCCCTCGGGTTTATGGAGTGAGTGGATGACATGGTGTAACTGTGAGCCATTGTAGAAATTTTAGAGTCCAGGATAAGTATAAGGGGTATGATAAAACAACCCACCCTTATTTTTCCTATACTTCTCGAGCTGTGCTTTGAAGAGAACAAGAAGTAGAGAGGCTCTGTAAAAATGTCTTTCTTCTCTGAGAAAACATCTGGTAAGTTGACACGGAGGGGCCCACAACTGCTTTTCGTTGTCTGAAAGACTGTGGTGGAACTGAACGGGTTCGGGCAGGGGGGAGCCAAACCAATCATTTTAAATTGGGCTGAGAAAGGCCATTTGGTTCCACTCCGTCTGAACTTACAACACACTTGGTTCAAACCTCCTAGGACCCCCAGCCACTGCCTCCTCTCAGCCCACAGCCAAGCTGACGAGCCTCCTGGAAAACATCTTGAATGCGTCGAGCTTCAGGCTGAAAAAGAATGGGTGCAGCCTCAGGAGATGGCAAGCATCAGGGTTTGCTAGTGGGTGTTTTCTCTCTTCCCTCTCGGGACGTTGCTTCATCATATAGATACCTTCATGTTTGAACTCATGTGCACACACACACACACACCAGATCAAGAGGAAAGACCCAGACATTTTACCAAAGTAAAGATTTGTAATTAAAAAAAAAATTGTTAAGGCTGAAGTTCAACACATCTGCCATTGGTCACAGTGAGGCTGCTTCAACCCTAGGTACAAGGGGACCAATCAAAGGTAGACTCATGTCTGTGGGCAGAGGAAGCTGTCCCATGTGGTCTTGGGGTTACCAAGGACTGGGCTGAATCCAGCACAGGTATGGCTCAGGAAGGCTAGGTGAGGCACCACTTAGGGCCACATGGAGGGCAATTCTGAACCACGTGTCCCTGCCCTCACACTTGTGCACCCTAGACCCAGAGCACAGACAAGCCTGACCCTCAATAAGCAATGTGACAGGAGGTCTAGGAAGGATGTGGTGAGAGGACAGTGGGTGACAGGCCAGGAATCTCAGGAGGTTGCGGTGAGTGGGGCACCTTGGGCTGGACATGAAAGATGGCAATTGGGACAGGACAAAGGACTCTAGCAGCCCAAGCTCTGAAATCAGAATGTGTGGCAGGAATTCGAGTGACAGCATCAGGCTTGCTCTGCTGTTCTTCTCTGAGATGCTCACAGCCTAAATTCAGAAGCATAAAATCAGAAGGGATTTGGGGTTTCTCTTGTGTTCACCCCAATTGTTAGATTCCTTCCCTGGATGTAGACTGTGAGTCCAGGGTGAGGGGCATTGGCCTTCAGTGCTGAGACCTGTCCTCCCAGCGAACATGAGTTTATGTCTGAGTGGTTCCCTCTGAAGTGCTCAGGCTAGTTCAGATGTTCACCCTCACTCCAGTACTGGCTGGGAAGCATACTGACTGCTTCCCCTCCCATAGGGTGCAGAGAAGTCCGCATGGCAAAGGAAATGTTCCCAAGTAAAGGTCTCAAAACATGACGGTGTCTCATCATTTGCACTCTCCTCTCAGCAGGCCAGAGGTTCTAAAGAACCAGTTGCCCTCCTGAGAAGTAAGTACAGGGGCCCCATTCTGCCCTTTCTCAGTCATCAATCTGCATAGCCTTCAGCATAAAGTTTGTAGGCTTTAGTACCAGACAAGGAGGAGAGGTCTTCAGTGGGTTTATCGTTTTCTCTATAGAGACAGCTGTGCTACTGAGCTGATGTGGAGCCATTTCAAGCATTTTGCGGTGATCTTGGATATTTAGCCTTCACTTCACAAGGCACCTGGAGTAGTGAGATTGATCTGTGACAATTAGAGGTATTTTTCTTCAGTTTCTGGTTGTTCAGAGCAATTTCCTGTAGCCTCAGAAACTTGAACACACACCCACCAGCACCACCTCCACCAGGCCTCTTGGCATGAGGATTGACAGGAAAGGGTCCTCCCCAGACCCTACTCCAGTCAGAGACAGGGGTCTGTTGGGGGGGGTGGGGAGACATATGTCCAAGTCATTATGGTGTCTGTCAAGGGATTTCAGTGAGGGGAATAATATTATATTATATTAATAATATTTATAATTATAATATAATATAATATTATATCATATTAACTATTTTTAACTCCAAATCAGCTACACACACTCTGTAGTCAACCAGCAGCCATGGGCCCCCAGGGACCAAGCCGGGCAAGGCGCACAGGCCAGGAGAGGTAAGAGGGAAAGGAAGACAGGTGAGTATCGGCAAAGGTAGGTGACTCTTTGCTTCTTTCTTGAGCTCTTGGTGAATATTTTCCTTTTCTCATATCTTTTACTTTCAATCCCATTCTAATGTTCTTTATTTTTGCTTAAAATTTTAAACGCCCTTTCCTGTTCTAACTTTTTCTCTTACCAATTTAAAAGAAAATAATGTTTGTTTCCCCCTTTATAGACCCTGCTTTTGTCCTGTCTGTTTCTTGCCATAGACTTTTAAAACCTTTTCCTTTCTCCCCTCTCTCTCTCCTCCCTGCTGTTTCTTTTTTCACGAATTTAAAAGTTGCTGTGAACTCCTAGTGGCGGCTCTCCTGCTGGGCCGGTGACAAAGGCGAGGGTGAGGGCTGAGCCGGCTGCACAGGAGGAAAAGAAGCAGGGCCTGGCACTCTGGGAGGCATGAATGTCCCTTGTCCTGCCCTTTCCTCCTTGGAGGGGCCAGGGGCTGTGTCCCAGACGGGGGCCATTTCAAGAACCCTCTGTGGCTGCCCTTTGTGGGAAGGCTTCTCAGAGATTCATTCCTTGCATGGCCCCCTGAAGCCAACAGCGTCTCCCACACTGTCCACCCCCCTCTCCTGTCCCCATCAATAAGCAGCATCCTTTTGGGGCTGCCTTTCCAAGGGAAGAGGGTTTGACATCACTGCCCTCTAGGAGGTTAAAGTAAAAGGATTCTTTCCAATAAAAATGACCTTCAATAAACACTGCAGAATAATTTGTGCAGCTCGGTTGTTTTTTTTTTTTTTATGTCATCATCTCATTGAAAGGAAACAAACACAAAAGTATAGAACTGAATTGAAACCGATCTTCTGAAACAAAACAGAACAACAACAACAACAACAACAAAAAAACAGTAAGAGCACATCTTAAAATAGCTCAGGGTTTCAAATTCGTCTGCCTAGGAGTCTGCTGAAGGTATAATGTTCAGATCGTAGTGTGCATGTGAGCAGGGTGGGGAGCAGCAGTGCCAGGCTGGCATCCCAGCTTCGTGCCCACAGTCACGGGGTGGCGGAAGGACACATTTCTTGCCTGTGAGAGATGCTTCAGCCACGAGACAGCAACACCGGACACAAAACAGAGAAGAGCGCTGGCTCCGCGGCTCAGCACCCTGTGCACCCAGACCCAGCTCGTCCTGTGGCGGCCGCGACAGGCATCGAACAAATGCAGCAACTAAGAGCCACGAGCCAAACACGAGCACAAAACTCACCCTCGTCAAAGCTGTGAGGGGAATGAGGAGGAACAACTTTACACAAGTTGTTTTCTCGGCTGCTCTTTGTGATAAGGGACCTGTGCTCCCCGTCAGCCCCGTGCCATATGCTGCAGGAAACCAGGGGCCCTTGAAGAAGGAGCGGCTCGTGAATTATTGATCAATGATTAGCAAATGCAATCGAAATTGTAGACTTGATGTTGTGCGGGGATCCATAATTTATGAGTGGACAAAATAGGAGGTAGTAGAGGTAGCAGTAGGTGATTTCAGCCCCATATTGATGACTTAAAACAACAGGAGGGAAGTGTACTGTGACAGATGGGACCAGAGCTGGCGGCTCCCGGCCGTCCATCAGCACAGCCCTGAGCTCAGGGAATTTGCCGGCTGCAGAAGCAAATACATTTCTATTGTGTCCCTTTGATCATCATGCTGTTCTATGAGACCAAAGGACATATTTGTTTATAATTTATGTATTCTCTTGCTATAAAAGATTGATGGTGCCTATTAGATACTCGAGTATCTAAATTTCCAGATCCTTTGTACCTGTGACAGCCGGCAACGCAGTGTTGTGAAAGTGTCCTTGGCTGTCCACAAGCAGGGGACGCTGCTAACCCCAGACAGCTGTGCCAAGCATCGGGCCATCCAGAACCACCCAGAGTGAGGGGCCCTGCACTCAGTGCCACCACACCCACTCTGATGGTCTGATAGTGTCTGCTAACCCTCCAGGACAAGCACACGGGAAAGTCAGCCAGGACCAGGCAGGGATGGCCTGATTTCGACCCCTGGTTAGTCGTCTTTAGGGTAGGAACTAGTTGTAGGTAGACATTTTTTCCTTCTGGAAGGTTAAAGGAGACAAGTCAGATTTTTCATGTTTGTGAAAATTATATATTAAAAAATACAGCATTTTATTGACAGGTATGATAAAACGCAGTTTGGTCAATTCAAAGTGGTTACCAATGTTGGGGGTGATTTTGCCCCCAGGGAGCTTGAGGAAAGTCTGGGTATATTATGGGTGGTCACTACTAGGAGGGAAAGGCTAGGCTGCAGAGATGGGGAAGTTGCTACATGTCCTCAGAGCCTGCAGGCTCCACTGCAATCAAGATTCACCCCATCCCAAATGCCCAAGTGCCAAGGGGGAGCTGTCCAACACAGAACTGAGGCACCTATGTTTTGGGGGGGATGTGTGATGTAGTGGCTAAGGCTGCTGGCTCTCCAGCACTAACAGCAAGCCCTCAGGGCCCAGCTGTGGTGTCCTCAGACCTGGGTCCATTCTGGGCTGCTTTACCTACCAGCCAAATGAGGGTATCTCCAAGCCTCTGACTCACAGTCCCTTCCCTATAAAGTGGGGAGAAGCAACATGCCCCCTAGAGCAGGGTATAGAGGTCACTCAGATGAGCACAGAGCTTGGCACACAGTATAAGGATAGTACATGCCAATTCCTCATTAAATTTGCTGTGACTTCTGTTCACTAAACAGGGTAAACTCTATGCCTTTCACATTAAGAGTTCTGCAATGCAAAGTCTTAGCTCTATGCATTTTTAAAATCTCTCCATCTTTATCATTCATTCTATCAATCATATATCTATGTATCATCTGTCTACCCATCATTTATCTATCATCCCTTTATCATCTGTTATCTATCATCTATCTGTGTCATCTATGCATCTATCACCCGTCTATTACCTACCTATCTAGCTATCTATCAATCAATCTACCTATCTGGATGAGTTAAAACAGCTAAAACAACTTTTCCAATCCTGAGCCAAAGAAAAAATATGGTTATAATTGAAAATAAGAAAGATGTTTCTAAATAACTATGTTATGATTCACAAAACCAAATGCAATATTACATCATAGTGTCATAAATGACGGAGAAATGCCACAGCAAACAGTGTTTTTGAAAGTCACTGCAAAATACAGGCTCTATAAGACAATATTGCTAGATTATGAAAAAATATATACAAGGAGGCTTTTGAAATCAGTTTGAGACTCCTGCCCTCTATTGTTTTAAAGATGTAAAACAAAACAAAATAGAATTTATGCACAAGGGCCTTCATGGTTTTTCATAACCTTTCTTTAGTTTCTAACTAAAGTAATATTGGAGTAGTTGTTTGCAAATAGTTACTAGCATTCCAGTTTTCCTAATTATTTTATGGGAAAGATTGAGAAAAACATCAGACAGCCCACATAGACAATGACTCCCAATCTTTTCAGGAATGTTTATTGTTTTACAAATGGAAATAGCCACACACCCAGGGCACACAGCACATGTTGGGGGCTCCTGAGCCTTCGGAAGCCCGGATCCAGCCCCTGTGATTTAGAGCACCTGCCATAACCAATGTACCACATCAGGGCGTTCCTAAACCTTGTGCTTCCTCTGTAAGGTTCTGCTCAGCAAACTGAAGTGCCTGACTCACAACGTGAGTCTGTTATAAACTCTGAAAAAAGTAGATGATGCTTTTATCAGTTCATAACGAGGCCTTTTCTAGTTATCAAAAATAATTCAAATCAGCGTATTCTGAACTTGCAACTACAAATTCTGGATTGAAAAGCAAATCATGCTGTCTACTCAGTCAAGAACACTTGGTGATCAGCTATTGGGTACAGTTCTTTGATACAAATGCCTTCAATCAGAACGTCCAGTTTCTTCAGGAGATTTTGGTCACCCTGGGCAGTCACAACAAGGCTGGCCAAGTGTGACAGTTCTAAAACATGTTTGCAGAACCCTAGACAAACCTCCCTAGAAAGGCAAGTCCATGCATGACCTGCCCCTTGAATCGGCCCGGGCGTTTGACTGCTTGAACCAGTGGATAGTGCAGAGGTGATATCATGTGACTTGTGAGACCATCCAGGTCATAAAAATCCACCCAGTTTCTACCATCCATAGTCCCAAAGATGCCTCCTCAGAAGTCCAGGAACCCTGAGGCCACTTTGCCAGATGGCTTCGCGTGGGTTACTCAGGCCAAGAGTGCTGGCCGAGTCAAGGTTTCCCAGCAAACTAGAGGTGGAGGGCACCATCCTGATGGCTCCAGACTATCCATTTGCCATGAGCACACTGAATGTCAATGTCACAGGGAACAGAAGGCCCACCCAGCCTAGCCCTGCACATTTCCAAGCCACAAAATTGTAAAACATGATGGAATGGTTGTTGGAAGTCACTAAGCGTTGGGTAAATTTGTTACATAGCAGTACCCTACTGTAAACCAGAGCAACCCATAGTCACAGTGGCAGGAGGGGTGCTGTGGTCAAAGGGAGTACACACATATGATTTATTTCAAAGATGGTTTTATTTCAGTGGCTTTCAGATCCTTGGCAAAGTCTGCGATCGGAAACTGTCGACACATGTAATACAAATGCGTCTTACCTCCTCAACCTTCCTACTTCCAATGAAACCTGGTATTTCTATGCTCCTCAGTTTTATTTTGATTTTGTTGTGAAGGTGCTGACAGAGAGCTCCTTCACTGCCTCCATGTCTCACAGTCTGGAAAACACAGTCCAACGCAATCTTCATTCCACAACTCTGGCCGTTATCTGGGTTCTTATTTTGTTTGAGCTGGAATGCTTTATTTCTCCAGTACCTGTTTGGAAAGCTGCATTTCTTTTAAATGCTGGCTTTGCTTCAGACAACGATTGCCAGGTTTTTGAACTGCCATGAGTTTGGGCCTTCTCTGAGCCCCGGTGATAGAACCTCCCCCATGTCATGAACTGGCTCCCTGTTTTCTGACTTCCAACTCTGTTTGGTGGGGAAAAAATTGCCTAATGTTTATTGTACAGGAAAATTCACTCAAATTAAGTGATTTTGGAGCCAAACCCCAGTGTTCTTTGTCCTTCTCAAAGCTCATTTGTGTCCTGTCCTGCAGGAGTGGCCATCATGGTGGCTTTTCTTAGCATGGTGCCTGGTGTCTTCAGCCACCATCACAAGCCATTTCTTGCATTACCTTCTGTTCCACTCCTTGGTCCTGCCAGGTCTCCAGCTGATACTATGCAAGGCACCCTTGTCCGAGTAGAAGGCCTCTCTCTAGCCCTGACCACCCTCAGCTGTGTGGGCAGCCCTCTGAAGGCAGGGAAACTTGCAGGTTCCCCTTCCCCATAGACCTGCGGTCTCAGGGTCCCAAAGGGAAAGAAGCTTGGCCATTGCTTCTGTCCCACCTAGTCTATAGAGGAGGGAAATGGCTGGGACCCCATCAGACTCAACAACATGGATTCCTCTCTGATTTCTATGGGTAGTACTTCCCACACAGCCCAGGGGGCAGCTGCTAATCTCATTTTGCTGGCAACTTTCTTTCAAGTCTGCTCTTCCTGGATGAACTCTGTCCAAGACTTAGAAAATAACATACTCTGTCCCTCTCTTAAGACACCCTTCTATGGACAAAGCCTGCCACTTAAAGACCAGAGAGACTTTCAGGAGAACTGATGCTGCTCTGCATTTAAAAACAAAACAAAACAAATCAGTAACAGCACACATAGTAACCCAACTATGAAAACACCTACATAAGAAATACAGTGAGGTCTTTGTCCTTCTTGGATTCTGTCGACTTTTTTCCTAGGGGACAAGAAAGTGTGTGTGTGTATTCATATAATCTATGTGTGTATACACAGGTGTGTAATATACATATATGTACATGTGTGTAAGTGTGGGCACACATATGTACATCTGTATGTGTGTTGTGTGTGCCTGTGTGTGTCTGTGTGTGGGTGTGTGTGTGTGTGTTGTGGGGAAAAATGCTCTGAGGAGCGTATTGCAGCGAGAAGAAAAAGATCAATTTATGTCTCCAGATTTCATCTCGTTGTAGACAAATGCATAAATTCATGAACTATAACTGCTTTTTTCCTCAAAATAGTGGGAGTGTAAGTCAAACCAATAACGTGTCATGGAAATAGAGGAGCTAAATAAGACCATAAAACTATATTAAAAGCATATGGCATAAACTTAAACACCCTAGACAAGTTCACCTGAAAAAACATCAAACCGTTATTTCCCCCCACATTATCACTGGGTTCTATGAACTTGGGGGACAGGGAAGTTAGAGTTGGGCACTGTCCACAATGGTTCCCTCCACACTAAGGAAAATGAACGTTTCGTTGTATGGTTCTCTATCTCACCTTGGCCAAGAGGACAGACACTCGGGCATCCCCTTAGCCAAAGTTCATCCTTTCACTGCAGCTTGTGTCCTTGCCATTATGAGAATATTGTCTACATATTCATTCATTGCCAGGTTTTGGGCCCGAGATGGTGGTAGACGCCTTTAGATTCTTTGACTGAATGAAAATAAACACTTGGTTGACAATAGAGCTGTGGTTTCCTTGTAGTGCTTTCTCACCATGTTGTTTCTCTCAAGATAACAGGGCCCAATGTACTGCTGGTTGCTGAGTTCCTAAAACTAAGGCTGCCCTGGCTTCCCACTTGTTCCACCAGTTTATTAGGCAAACTCCACCTTTTAAAGATTAATTGATTCATGGACTTAAATCTAGTGCCCTGCTTGTCAGAGGACTTCTTCCTTTGTAATGCTATTTAATGATTCAAAGGGTCTCATTATATCAGCATGGCCACCCTGCTCTCCAGCTGTTGCCACCATATGCCAAGCCCGCTTGTGGACAGTGGCTCAAGCAGAGGACCTCTGCTCAGAAGAGACTGTGGCCGTGACTGAGGACTTTCCTGGGACCCTCATTTTGCCATAGCTAACACACACCTTAGGAGTGAATTGATTTTTACATGCAAGTAAACAAACCTAAGACACAGTTTAAAAGAAAACCCATCACAGAAAGTATTAGGCTTTGAAGTCGCTGCTTTTCATTTTGAAATTTTTTAGGAAACTCCTGGAGGTCCATGGCCTGAGGTAAATCAGTTGCTAACTCCTTGGATGAGAACTTACATGAGCACATTTAATAGTAATGTTGGGCCCTGGCTGGTGTGGCTCAGTGGATAGAGCACTGGGCTGCGAAGCAGAGGGTCACTGGTTCGATTCCCAGTCACGGTACATGCCTGAGTTTCAGGCCAGGTTTCCTAGTGTGGGGAGTGCAAGAGGCAACCACACATTGATGTTTCTCTCCCTCTCTTTCTCTCTCCCTTCCCTTCTGTCTATAAATGAATAAATAAAAATCTTTAAAAAATAATAATGTTGGTTTTTCAGCAGTAACATTCTGAACATTAACAGCAGCTTCAGCTAAGCACTCTGCAGAGAGTGGTTCTCCTTCCAGATCATCATTCTCTTAACAGAACCTTTCCCTTGGCCTCATGGTGGGCAAGGTCCTGTTTGACCTCTGAGGTGAAAACCATAGCAGCCCAGTGGCAGCTCCCATCCTCCCTGTCTTCCCATCTGAGACCTCTGCAGAAGAAAAGACTAAAGGAGAGAAGACCAAAGGAGACCACTATCCCCCACCTCTAGTCCAGCATGCAGCAGCCTGAGCATATCTAAAAGGCTTAGCCGCAGCTCCTGGAACTGCCTGCCCATCTTCCCAGAACTCAGTTCTTACACATCTGGGAACAGAACATGGGCTACACGATGCTGGAGACCTATGAGCCAACACTGAGAAGGGCCTGATTTGCAAATGGAAGGTGGTGGAGGGCTGGACTAGTACACAACGTTATCATCAGTAGCCCCCATAGTCTTTTTCTCCAAAAGGGCCAGGTACCACAGATTCGGTGTCCTTAAAAAAATGGTCTGTAGTGTAGAGCTCATTCTCCCTCCTTCTTCTCTCTCTCTCTCTCTCTCTCTCTCTCTTTCTCTTTTTCTCTCTCATTGCCTTTGAGACCTTTCCCATTTCTCCTCCTGGCTGGCCATGCTTACTGACTGACTCCAAGGCCAGCTCTGAAAGGCGACTTCTTGAACAAAGCTATCAACATCACACAGTAATTTCCTATAAAGCCTCTTGGCTCATCTTCAGAATCACCCTTGTATTTTTTTCTTATATTTCAAGAAGTGAAATGAGATTAATTTCAACATCTTCACATATGGTATCCTCAATTCAGTATAAAATTCCTGCATGTGTTCATTCACTGGTGAGACGTTATTAAGGGTTTGCTATGCACAGTCTCCATATTAGTTGTTGGGTGGGTGCTGGGGGAGCTGGCTGAAGAGAACATATAGATTTCTTTTGTCCCTAAGTAGATTTCATTTCCTTCCTGTTCTTCCCTTTCTTCTTTTATCCATAATGATATTTTAGATATCCTAAATATTATCAAAGTAAGTGACAAGAAGTAATTCTTGTTCTCAGGACCTGAGGTCCTAATGCAGGATATGAAACTGTGTCCTGTGATCCAATAGCACTCCTGAGACCAGAATTTG
>PVKM010005254.1:0-48596 GCA_004027735.1 Carollia perspicillata
CCCTTCTGGTTAATGTCAGTTGGTTCTTAATTTCAATGTCTCTGGTTATATTTTTGTTTGGTTTTTTCTTTTGTTGATTATGTTCCAGTTAAAGGTGATATCATATGGTATTTGCTTCTCACCACCTGGCTTATAACATAATGCTCTCCAGATCCATCCATGCTGTCCCAAAGGATAGGAGCTCCTTCGTCCTTTCTGCTGTGTAGTATTCCATTGTGCAAATGTACCATAGTTTTTTGATCCACTCATTTATTGATGGGCACTTAGGTTACTTCCAGCATTTGGCTATTGTAAATTGTGCTGCTATGAACATTGGGGTGCACAGGTTCTTTTGAATTAGCGTTTCAGGATTCTTAGGGTATAACCCCAGCAGTGGAATTAATGGGTCAAAAGGCAGTTTCATTTTTAGTTTTTTGAGGAAATTCCATAGTGTTTTCCACAGTGGCTGTACCCACCAACAATGTAAGGGTCCCCTTTTCTCCACAACCTTGCCAGCATTTGTTGTTTGTTGATTCATTGTGTTTTCTTTAGTCAGCAGCCCGCAATCCCACCCTCAATCCACTGAGCTACACCAGCCAGGGCTCATTGTGTTTTCTTACTGGTTATTTTGGTGCATTGATTCTTTTTCTCATTCTTTTCTCTCTTTGGTCATTACAAACTATATCATTCTTTGTTCATAGTTCAGAGTATATGTTTGGTATTAAACTCTATATTCACTTAAGTTTCTCAAAGGCATTCTTTACCCTATATATCTCTGTGAAATTTAAGAGCCAGCAGCATTTTTACATCCTCTAATTAAATGGAAGAATTTAGCACATTTCTGCCCCCACACACTTACCACACCTCTCCCCTAGCCCTCTATCTCAGCCTTTGTTAATATAATCTCAGGTTTTAGAAGAGGTATTAGTTTTTAAAAAATCCTTATTTTTATAGACTATGCTTTATTTTTCAAAAATTATTTTTATGATTTCAATGTAGCTCTTAAATAGATTTGCTATAATTATTTTTCTAGTTCCATATTTAACTGATTTTATTATTTCCAATTAGATTATTATACTTTATCTTTCTTATTTTATAAAGATTTTATTCATTCATTCATTTATTCATTCATTCATTTATTTGATAGCGGGGAAGGGAGGGAAAAAGAGAGGGAGAGAAACATTGATCAGTGGCTTCTCATATAGGCCCTGACTGGGGACCAAGCTTGCAACCCTAACTGGGGTATGCGCCCTGACTGGGAATTGAACTGGTGATCTTTTGTGGGATGACATCCAACCAACTGAGCCACACCAGTCAGGACTTCTATTCTTATTTTTGAACTCTTTAATTTTTCTTAATCTTTCAGTGAGTTTGAGTATGGCTTTTGATAATTTTTCAAGAAGGATGCATGATTGGTATGTTTTCTCATTTAATAGATTTCTGAGGATTTTTTTTATTCTTTGCTTAGGTATACAACTTTCAAGTTGCCCCAGTTACCCTAAAAATTCTGTAATTTTGTTACATTGATTTATGCATCAAAAGAGAAGTCTGAGGCAAGACTGATTTTTTTAACATATGGTAGATTGATTGATTGTGCATGTGTGTGGTTTGCCCATTTAATAATCATCCTTTTCTTCTGTATTCACGGGGATTTTTTCAGTTTATGAGTGTCACCATTTATTTTAGCTTAAATCATTAGTTTGGTCCTAATCTTTTATCCTAATCTTTTTAAGAATCCCAGTGATCTAGGTGTTGTAGCAGTAAGTTCTATGAAGCAGAGACCACCTCTGTTTTGTTCAGTATTCTACACTTAGACATACAGGTCCAGAGCCTGGTGCTCAATACATATATTTTTTAAAGGATAGATGAATGAATGAATGATAAATCCCATCTCTAAATTTCATATGTACTTTTTTCTCTCTGATAATTTTCATTTTGTTTCATCTTTTCTTTTTAGGGAAGTTTTGGTAAATAGGCTTTCCAGAATAGCATAAAGGTAAAGAATATACTTCAAGGTTAATTTGCTCAAGGTTACTTGGTATTCATTTTGCTTCCCTTGTCCACCTTTTCTACCTTCTGATGAGGACATCGCTTTAATGCAATTGTCTTTGGCTTGAGAACCAGCAAAGTCTCATAAGTCTGAAACAGTTCCCTCTTAACACGTAACCACTTTAAGTCCTCCCTGAGTGATGATTAAATCTATGTGTAAGGAGGAGGTAGTGCAGACTGAGCTCAGATCCAAAGGCCTCCTTTTGGGCAGAGCCTGTCACTGACAGCTGGCTCTCTTTCCAGCAGCTAATTTTTGCTGTATAACAAACCATCCCCAAAGTTAGTGGCTTAAACCATGAGTTACTTATTAACTCAGGATTCTGTGGGCCAGTAGTTTGGGCTGAGCTTAGCTGGGAAGTTCTACTGTACATCTCATACATGTATACCCATGTCACTGCAGTCAGCTGATGGGTCAACCAGAGGTGGTCCTAATGGCCTCATGCATGTGTCTGGTGTTGGAACCACACATCTGAGAGTTACTATACAGCAAGTGAGAGCAAACCTCAATGCACAATTGCTCTTCAAGGCTCTGATTGTATTACTAAGGTGATGCTAAGGTTCCATTGGCCAAAAAAAGTCATCTGAACTTCCTGGATTCAAGAGAACTAGAGAAATAGACTCTATTTCTTACTTGGAGGAACTATCATGTCATATGGCAATGTCATAGATGCAGGGAGTGGGGAAATTTGTGGCCATTTTTACAATACACTATATTCTCATTAGGGACCATGGAAACCAAGGGAATGCTCCGCCGTATCTATTTTTTACTGCGTCACTCTCTTGGCCAATTAAATTGAGTTTATTGTAACCTCGCATTAGGTGTTTAGTCTCTTCCAATTGATTTGTAATCCCCCTTGAAATGTTACACTGTGTTCTTTCCACTTTGTTTTTCTGGTATTTATTGTCTTCAGTGTGGATTTGAATTCTGCCAATGTATTTTTGGTTATATGTAGTCTCTTACCTCATTTATCTTTCTTCTGTTACTTTTTCATATTTTATTTCTCCTTAAATTTTTCTGTACCTTTTACAATGAGGTCTGTTTTTTCTCTCTGTTGTAGATGCTAATTGGTTTAATTTATTTTAAAAATAGTCATTATTTATTTACTTCATGCCAGGTACTGCTTTAATGCTAAAAACACAGCAGTTAACAAGACTTCACCTCTGCCTTCAGAATTTACAGTTGGGTAAGACTTCTGATTTCCTCAAGTATAATATTTTCAGAGGCAGTGACCTTCCTTTGAGTTTGTAGAGTACTTCAGTTCCCTTCTTCTGCAGTAGTTTTTTATAGATGTTTTGTTTGGTGTTTGTCAACAGCTTTTGAGGTTTCTCCTTATGACTGTCCTCTCCTGTGATGGTCAGATTTGTTTCCCACATCTACATACAGAAGATGTGTAAATGTGCATCCTTCCTTGTTTAATTCCCACTTTTCAGGGAGCATCATCTAGAGATCTAAACCCTGAAAGTCTAGATCTGTTCAAATGGGATATGTTAAAAAAAAACAACTCCCCAGCATGAACTCCTGTTCCTGATCTGTCCCAACTTCAGCACTTCAGTGTTAAGGATAGTATTTCTCTCACCCCTTTTTTCTTTCTGTGCCTGGTGTCTCTCAGTAAACTAAGCCTGGATGGCAGATGGGTAACTGGATAGAGTTTTGTGAAAAAAAACAAACAAACAAACAAACATTCTAGCTCCTCATAACACAGCTCTTCGTTGGTTTAAAGACAGCAACTGGTCTTCTGATCTTCTTGGTCTATAGGCTGTGAGGCCCTGAGGAGTCCCTCACGTGGTGATGAGAATGGGCAGGGTCATTTGACAGAAGGAGAAATGTGAGATTGCTTCCTCTCTCCTCTGATTGTGCGTATGATTTACTGATTTTTAAAATCATTTTTATTAGTAATATTTTGTGTGTACAAAAGGAATGTGTAATATGTGTTTAAGTTATAAAGCATAATAATAAAATGAATAGCCACAGTCTTGATACACAGCGTTAGAGTCAGAACACTAGAGGGCCATGGCTTCCACCTGTGTGCATTTTCCCTAGTCCTTGCCCCACCTCGTCCCTACCAAGAGATCACCGCTATTCTGAAAACTGTGCTCACTACTCCCTTGCCTTCCAAAAAAGTGTTATTTTATAGATATGTTTAATTGAATAGTATGTATTGTTTAGATTTTTAAAAATTTCGAGTGTTATAAAAATCGTATCATACTGAATATAGACTGATACATTCTGATGAATTTTTACTCAATATTGTTTTCAAGATTCATTTATGCTGTTGCGTGTGAATGTATTTTATTCACTTCCACAGCTGTACAGTAGGCCTTTGTGAGAATACATCACTTTTTAAAAACCTGTAAATTAAATTTTAAATGTTTTTTGTTTAAAACATAATACTGCTTTGAATATTTTGGTATTTTTCTTCTAGTTTTTACATGTTAACAGTTTCTTTTGGATATACAGATTTTCACAGTCATAGAACTAACTATACCACCATAAATGTATGAAAGTATAAAATATAAATAATTATAACATTTGTCTTATCATCATTTTAATGTCTGTAAAATCTTAATATTGATTATATATACTTTTTCTCCTTTACTATTCTGCCTCATCATGTGTTTGTCTCTTTTATGCTTTTTTGCAAAAATAACAACTTTTGGCTTTGTTGATCATTTTCTCTGATGTTTAGTTTTCATTTTATTAATTTCTGCTCTTATCTTTATTATTGATGTTGGTCCTGGTAAGGGCAAGGTAAAATTTGGCTAATTTAAGAACAGAAAATGTTTAAATATTCATCAGACATAAAATGTTCTTAATAGCATTCACAAGAATATAGGAAATGCTGTTTTAATGTGTGTTGTTAAAGTAGCTGGTTCTATCTGATACCCTGAAGTCAGAAACGTTAAAACCGAAGCTTTCTATACTTCGAATCGCTTGATTTCATTTAAGCATGAATCATCATTTCTGAGATACTGATGCTATTTTAAGGCTTTTATTTATCTTCTAGGTTAACCACACGCACCTTATTCACAGAACATTTTTGCTCCTTTCTCTTTTTCTAACTCTTGATAAAATCAAATTCTCAGATGGAAATATGCCTCCTATGGGATACCACATTATAAATTTTGTGATACATAGTATTTTTATAATAGATTTTATCTGTTATGAGCCTGTCTTACATACACAACTCTGTCCTTAAACAATGTCATTGAGTTTTATTTGTTTTGGTTACCTATGTTTCTTATCATACATCCCCCCTCAAATCTATCTCCCATTCTTGAATAGTAACAATTTTCTTCCCCTAATATCTGTCTTTGAAAATGGCAGAAGGATGACACTGTTAAATGGGCCATTTAACTGAAGAATGGCATGTCAGACGTTCTTTTTCCATATATATAATGAGAGATGTATATAGGTTAATGTATGTATTTATAGAGATGAATATTATAGCTATTTTAAATTTAACACTAAATGCCACAGTTGTATTTTTTTAAGTAAGTCTAAGCTCCCCTTAAAGGAAAGCTGAGAAAAGTAGTAATTTGGAACTAGTTGGCTTAACTTAAAAAGCTCCCCTGTGACATTGGAGTGTGTTTCATGCAATTGCTTAGACTTCCTCATTAAAATATTGACTACTCTTTTTCTTCAGTAAATGCTAATCCTGGCTCCCATGTACATGTATTTACATTTCACTGCAGGCAGCCTGCCAGATTAGAAATAAAACCAATTTGTTAATATCCCTATTTCCTTTTCAGCAAAGAAAATATGCATTAAATTAAAGGCTTTTTCAAAAAATAATAAGAAACAGCTCCTGTTGATACCCACCATTTATTTGTCTCTCTGGCTTAGGTTGTGATGGCTCATCTTTCTTTGCTCCTCTCAGCTCTGGTCATTTCTGTGCAAAACTCTGGATTCTCAAAGATCATCACAGGCCCCTTCTCCTCACCTTTCCCACTATTGCACTTTTCCTACTCCCTGTCAGCACCTACCTGAGAGTGCAAAACACCTTTTTTTAAAGAATGTGAGCAAATGCGGTTAATCCTGGCTGGTAACATGCTGCTTTGTTGAAGCATTCTCCCCAGAATCTTGGAAGTCTTTGAGCTGCAAGGAGGTTCCCATTTACGATTCATTAGTGGATCAGGGTTATTAAAACGCACAGGACCCCTGTGTTCATTTAGTCATTCTGAGGGCTGCCCATCATGCATTGCAAATACTGTTTTGCGCAAGAACATCTTCCCAGAGCCCATCGCTATTTCCTAAATAATCCTGTAGGAAGCAACTAATTATGTAACCGAACATCAAGTCACATTAGTAACCATCTAATGTTTGTGCACGCTGGGTTATCTAAACTTGCAAAGTCAAGTGAATTTTCAATAAAGCTAATAAGTTATTAACCTTATTAGCATACTTTGCCTGGCTGGATGCTACTCTTTACTTAGTTGAATATTTTATTTATAAAATGGATTAATTGATATTTGCTATTGTTCCTGTAACACATAAGGAAAAAAGAGTCATTTATAAATGTCACTGTGTAGTTGGTGCTGGGAGAAGTGAAACCTGACATCTAAAAATTGGTGCACATGTTTTGTTAGTTTCTCTTGATTTTTTCTCCTTATTTAATCATGTTTTCCATGTTGTTTTCCTCTCTAGTCAAATGTTGGCCTTTGCCCTAGCATGCTTCAAAGAGTAAGGTCTTATTAATAATGTTCATGTCCATTTCTACTTTGGGGAAAATATTAAAGAAAGAAAAGAGCTAGCTTAAGTAGTAGACTACCTCCTTTCCTGGTTTGTCTTAACTTGAAGATTCAGGGTCCTCAGTTCTTGACTGCACAGATTCTATAATGGCCATCACAATTAGAAGCCGTGTCTGCTCTTGCGCCCTTTCATCTTTTGTAATTGAATTCGTCTTATTCACCTTCAATTTGAATGGCACTGTTGGCCTCTCTCTTGTATCCTTGCTTCTGTGCTTTAGATTGGTATAGTATCCTGTCCATTTTCTAAAATCCCGAACAACCTTGAGTTGAGTGCACACCAAGAGCTTAATGGTCCTTGTGCTCTAAGTCTTTGGTCCTTACAGTGGTCAGCACTGAGATTCTTCAGAAGAAGACGTGTTTTAGCAAGTGCAGGGTTGTTCTGTGAGGAAAACCGCCTCATCCGCGGGTAAGCAATTCATGCCCCGAAGCATGAAGATTTCATAGCCTTTGTAATTTTATCCTTCCTGGTGTTGCTGCAGGTGCTATTTTTATTCATATAAATATTTAATGTTCTATAAAACTTATTAAGCTGTTGGCCTCAATATTTTTTTTTTTTTTGGCAGTGAGTTCCCTAGGTTAAAGGGACACAGTCAAGTACAACCGCTTAGCTCAAGATCACAGTTTTAAGTAAAGGTATAAAAGGTGATTTTCTGAGGTTTTAAAAAAAGACCCCAGCAAAGCTGCTTGAGGTTTGGCTATGACATTTCCCAGTAATGCTGCCATGGACTCAGTAGCAGTGAGTTGGGCATCTGAGAGACCAGGAAGCAAGCTCAGTTGAAACTAACATGAAAGTAGTTAATGTGTCTTTTTCTAGACCTAGTGAAGAGGAAATGCAGATAAAACATATGAGTGATGTTCTTCACTTTCTTAGCATTCAGCCCTTCACACTAAGATTTTTTTCATGGAATTATTTTTCTATTAGTCTTCTCTAGTGCTTTTTAAGTATTTGGCTTTTTTGATGGATATTTCTTTGCTTATTAAAACAGATGAGTATTCTTGAGTCTGTTGGTTGGTGTACCTACTGACAATGTGTGGTGGCACCTTCTAATTTCCTTTAGACAATTATCTGAAGATGAAGTGGTGATTTTCCAGTTGAATTCAGTTTAGCCAGATCCTATAAACATAAGCAGCTTGACTTACGTGCATTGACTATTGAGGTTCATGTGAGTTAACTCTGGAATTATCTCTTTTTCTTCCTGGATATTTAGTGCGGCTAGTGCATTTGACCTTGAGCATGATGGACACATGTACCGCAAAACTGTCTGGCATACATAGACGTATATAGGCTTAGAGGGTTGTAGAGATGACTTGATGTTTTTTGGCAGCCTTAATATAGGAAGCTTATGATTCTCAAGAAGGAAAAATGAGCATACATCTTATTAACAGAACACAAGCCATGGGATATATAATGACATTATAAATTATGAGGGATTATAAGGGATGTAGGAATTCAGAGAAAGAATTGGTTATTGTTGCCCTGAATACTTCAAGAGAAGGTGGTGTTGACCTGGGTCTTCATGGCTCCTGAGATTTGGCAAGTGGCGTAGAAGTGAGAGGAGAGGAGGCAACAGGCGGTGCAAGCTAAGGCAAGTTGCCCATTCAAAAATGACAAAGCTTCAGTGTAGTCGGTTTTGCTACTCTCAAACAGACGCTCACCTAAAGAATTGTTAGTGAGATTAAGTGCTGGTTCTGTCTGTATTATGTGGAACTAAATTTAGTGCTAATCTTTCTTTTGCTGATTGTTTTCCTTACTATTGTTATAATTCTTTAGGGCCAAATATCAGGGCCCAGTATTTTCTTTAACACCTTTAACTCATCTTCCTTAGCAGTTCCTTAGCTTTTTAATTCATTAAGTAACTGTCATATATGCTGGCGGAATGCAGAATGGGACAGCCACTTTGGAAAACTGTTTAGCAGCTTCTTGTAAAGTTAAATATGCATGTACAATGTAATTCAGAAAAGCCACTCCTAAGGGTTTGCTTAAGAGAAATAAAAACTTAAGTTTATACACATAACTATTTATGAAATTTATAGTGGCTTTATTTGTAATGGCCCAAACTTGGAAACAGCCCAAATATCCTTCAACTGGTGATTGGGTACGCTACTCAGCAATAAAGGAGCATGGACTACTGCTGCACACAGCTGTATGCGTTATGCTGAGTGGAAGGAGCCAGACTTGGAAACCTCCATGGTGTTGATCCCATTTACATTGCATCCTGATAAAAGCAAAACTATAGGGTAGAGGGCAGATCAGTGGTTGTCAAGGGCCTGGGGCTCAGAGGAAGGGTTGGCTAAAAGTAAAAGGAGATTTTGGGGGCGTAATGGAATTTCTCAGTATCCTGGTTGTGGTAGTGCTTACCTGACTATGCATTTGACAAAACTCATACATTGTACACTAAAAAGGGTGGACTTTATTTCCTGTAAATTATATTTCAGTAAGCCTGACTTTAAAAAAGAAATGACCAGCAATCTGATGTTCACATATCTGACATTATGACTTCCTCACGTTGGTGCCCTGTGGTAGAATATAGTATTCTTCACATAACATCTTCTCCATCTTAAGAGGTTTTCTTTATAAACTACATCATCCCTTGAAGGAATTTTTAAAACTCAGTGTTTTGAAGGTAAGAGCTCTCTTTGAGACACAAGTATTTTGTATGTAAATAAAGGACTACTTTTAAAGGATTGACTAACTGGTAGCTCCTTTGAGGTATGAGTATAACATGATAGAAGCCTGTTTAACTTCTTTGTAGTGTGAGTAATAAATCTACAGCCTTATAGGATGTGGAGGTTTAAAAACTTTAAATCAATCTGCACATCCACTTTTCTAGATAGGAGTCAACTCTCTAGTTCACTGTCTCCAAACGTA
The DNA here is from genome assembly GCA_004027735.1 of Carollia perspicillata. Classification (NCBI taxonomy): domain Eukaryota; kingdom Metazoa; phylum Chordata; class Mammalia; order Chiroptera; family Phyllostomidae; genus Carollia; species Carollia perspicillata. The sequence goes on from PVKM010005254.1 coordinate 9,647, forward strand.
CACTCGGGATGCTTAAAGGTTTTTGAGAGAAAAAAAAAAACAACTCACCACATGGTACAATAAAATATCACTTGTTTAGTGATGCCAAACCACTCCAGTATTTATGTTTGGATTAAAAAGTTATTTGTATCTCATTTGCTTCTAAAATACACTTGCGGTGGCTCCTCTTAGACAAGCAGATATTCTGAAATTTATCTGTTTTGCTGGACTACCTTCCCACTTCCATACGAGTATTCTTCACTGTGCTAACACCATCTCTCTGTATTACTTTGGGAAACTGCCTGTCCTCTTTCTGGGTCTCAGCTTCTCTTCTCAAAAGTTACAGAGGGAATTGATGATCTGAGAGATTTCTCGTTGGTCCCCAAACACTCATGTCCCCTTTTATTACATTTGTCATACTATATTTAATTAATTACTTATTCGTTCATCTTCTACATTAGACTATAAGTTCTGTGGGATCATGCTTCTCTTATTCACGCTGGTGTTTTCAGCAGACAGGTGGCACTAGCAAAATATTTGTTGAATAAATGAATAAATTAAGGGCATCTGCCATCCATAATGGGCCCCAATTGTGTTACTGACTACATGTTTATACCATTCTACATTTTAAATAAAATACCTGCAGAAATACTTTAACTATGCATCATCTATCTGCAGAATATTATTGGTAAGGACAAGCAAAGTTATTGCCATTACAATTATTTTTGTTTTTAATGTATCTGAATATTTGGTTAAAATTCCCTCTTTGGTACATGATTTGTGTTTGCGTCCATTTCTGTTGTCTGGGAGGTAACCAGGTGGCTGCTTCTCCAAATGAATGTTTTTTTCCAGTTTGGGCTGTGTCTCCTCCTAGCACCAAGTTTTTAGTCTTGTCATGTGAGTAAACATACATGTTCCTTAGGAAGGTAAGTCCAAGATGGCAAATACTATGGAATTTCAAACTTCAGTATAGATCTGAGACTAGTTGTGGGTATTGATTGATTTGTTTAACCAGTTGTAATCACTGAATCAGGGACCAGCATTTTAAAAAGTAGGTTTCTGCAAGGATGCCAATATGTGGCCATTACATAGACCTTATATACACTGTCCATATAGTACTGTTCTGAATTTAGAGCCTTCACTTTAAAATTAAACATCTTGGATCTTTGTATTATACATTTATATGCAGTCATCAAACCTAGTTCCTCCACTTACTATAGTTCTTTGTTCTTAATGGGAATTTAGGTGAGCACTGCACAGTGCCAGGGCACCCCAAGAATTTCCCCCAGAAGACAAGGTTGCCAGGCATGCAGAGAAGGTCAGAAACACTGGCAAAGTTCCACTCCCTCCTAGTGCTCCCGGCTAACTAACCCCACCCTTCATTGTGCCAGACAAGGCCCGAGGGTGGGGAGTGGAGGTAGTCAAGGTTCCCTTTGGATCTTGGCTACTGAATTTGTCCTCAGATTGTGACCTTTCAAAGGACCACCTAACAGCTCCTCTGTGAGAAATGACTTGCCATTTTCAAAACAGCCTCAAGGAGAATCCAATTAGACAACAAGATGGGAAGCAAACTATTTAGTTAAAATTTTTAAAATATATTTGGAAAGGAAAATACATATACAATTCAAGCAGAAGGTATAAAACGAAAACAGTTTTTTAAAACTCATTTCTGTTGAGATGCTACTAATCAGAGTGGCTTTTTCTCTCCCCACTTCTTTTATTTTTTTTATTTTTGGAAGGGGAGGGATGACCCTGCTGAGTTTTGGAGTACGCCTATTGCAGCTTTTAGCAAATCACAATCCCAGCAGCAGGTTCAGCTTTGAAGAAAGATTTACAAATCTCTCACTGCTTTATAAATATCTGCATTTATATCTTAAAGAAGGAGAAGAAAAAGCCCCTCACAGTTGGTCTCAGCCTCCTCACCCTCTCTCCCTAGCACTTCCCCTCTTCTTGCTTTCCTCTTTCAGAAATTAAAGATTGTGATGTGTGCAGGAAATGAGGGCCTATAAAATTGTGATAAAATGTTCCTGCAAAATTGCCTTTGAATTTTCGCCTTGAATTGCAGGCGAAATGAAATTGTTCGCTTTCAGCATTGCTTTGTTTTTGACCCCTTTTTGTGAATTCTCAAAGGAAAGAAACATATTCCCATCTTTTATAGTAATCAAATTTATCTGGCATCTCTCAGCCTCTTGAATTACTTATGCTAGAGTTGGCCAGCCTCAGGAAGGCTATGGCTGGTTTATTTATTTATTGTTCTAAAGTGAGGGTTTTTGACATGAGGTTCCCTACATCATCCTAGGGGAGTTAGGACAAAAACTGAACATGCTTTCTGGCATTGCATATGTATGTTAGGTATCTATGTGCATGTGTGTTGTAAAGGTAAAAGATATTATCTAATGAGAAATAACAGGGACTTCATGATCATAGGCCATAGCTGTTTAATTAATTTTCTCATGAGAGGGAAAACATTTCATGTGAGTGATACAAAATTGTACGTAAAAAGCAAAAAAAAAAAAAAAAAATCTGGGAAAAGGCTTTGCATTTAAACAAAAGTGCTAGCAATAGTGGTTGTAAACCTGTTTAGTAACTAGTTGGTTTCAACAAGTATTATTTCTGTAATCACAGTAGAATTTTTGGCATTTAATATTGCTCTTTCACATGAGCATGCAGGAGCAGAGAGTGAACACCGGCCATCACCTGCGGCCGCACTCTGTCCAGCCCAGCCTTGTCTGTAACTCCGTGTTCTGCAATGTGCTTCATTCCTTTCTTTTCATTTCTGGTCTCTTGTGTCTATACTCAAGAAAACTAGGCTACAGTTGCAAACCTGCAGAAATCAAATTTGAGTCTTTAAACCAAATCACTCTTATGTTGAGAAAACAATATAATATACAACTGTCAGGGAAAACACATAAATAGTGCTTCTTTGTGTCGCCTTAACCTCCACTGGGCTCGAGTTAAAAATTAGCTAAGAGAAATTATTTTTTGAAACCATTATAATTTGCTCACATATCCTTTATTTAAACCGATGCTTAGAAAACTGTGATGCCTGCAACTATTGAACTTCTTTTGCGACTGTCCATTTCTAAATTGTAAATTAACTCTCAAACACTCCGAACAGTTACCTGATTTTCTCCAGTTATTTCTTAAAATATAAGCAAAATATGTTCATGCCACAATTTACTCTCTTCATACCAATTTTTCAAAGGTTTTCATTGTGTGTTTCTGGTTTATGACTTTTACATTTTTTTAAATAGAAACTCACATTAAAAACCAAGACCCCTTCTGTAAGCTATTCTTATTTAGGTCAGTAAGAGGTCCATATAAGTTTAAGAAAATATTAAATAAACATCCTTAGGGAAAGGTATGATATGTGCACTTTGGGTGTCTCTCATATACACTGCTGCAATATTGTGAGATTTCAGACTCTTTGGAGTGCAGGAGGGCGTGCAGGGTACTTTCACAGATCATCTCTCTCTGTGTCAGCATCGAAGTGGAACAAATCTCAGTATTCAGCAAAAGTCAGCAGGTTCAGCTCAAATAGAAAGGTTTGCATTAAGTTAATTAATAATATTAAATTTATTTTAGAGATAATTATTTTAATAATAATTGCCCGTGACTAAATTTCTGGTTAATTCATACAACCAGAAGAAGTTAACCCAACCACATACATTTTTTTTTTTGATAAAAAGGAGAAGCGAATATAAGAAGATTTAAATTAAAAAATAACAAAAATAACAAAGTCCTCACAGCCTTGGTCATGGGGCTACAGGTTTCAGCAGGATGCAGCATCCTCTATGAGTCGTGCACAATAGATCAGCACCTCACATTTCTGTTTCTTTTTCCATGATGAAAAAAATTCTTAACACTTACAGAATGCTTTAGTACACAGAAGAGAGGATTAACAAGACTCTTAATTGTGGCAGTTAAGGAAACAGCAGGATCAATATTTATTTGAAGTAATTTTTCAGTCTTCTGTCCTCTCAGAGAGGGCAGCACAGATACTTCTCTGGTTTGGACACAGTAATTTAAATGTGTCCAGTTTTGCAGTTGTGCCTACGAATCAATTTAGTGTGGGTTTGTTCACATCTAAAGGAAAGTTAAATGCTGACTTTGAAAGTAGAGAAACGTTCCATAGATATCCTTTGCTTTCACAAAGCACGCGTTTGACTGTGATCCTTAAAAGCTTTTATTGAACCGTTTTCTTTTTCTGTTTGCAAAATTCACAAAGGGCTGTTCTGTAAGCCCTCTTCATATTTTCCCCAGTTTGTCCTAAATTTTGCCTCAGGGGAATAAACAGCAACAGTGTTCAATTTCCCATTCTGAATGTGTATGCCAACACAGAGAGCTTTTATTACAAGGGAAGAAATCAAATCATTGTCACCTAAAGTGCTAATTATGTCTGATAAATGTATGGCATACACTTAATGCAAAGAGAGCTTAGGAAATGATACACCTTCCATAATTACAGTGACCAACCTAGCTCCATCAATCTAAATTTTTTTTTCAATCCTTGTTCATTTGGGTGGCTTTATTTTTATTAAATGGCTTTCTTAGGCTTGAACAGACCCACTTGCTGCTAATAAGGAAGCTCGCATTAAGTATTTTGGAACTGCCTACAATAAGAAGGTGTGTTACATGATACACACCCAGATGAGTATACACAGATAAGCAGAACCCGAAGGTGAATACAGTTACATTCTTCTCCCTTTGGGGCACAGAACTGCAAACTGAGGGTAAAATTTACCATTCTTTGCTTGCCTAATGAATTTGTGTATTCGGTTAACTAAGGATACCGTATTTCTATTCCAGGGGAGCCTGAAATCCTTCCATACAGCCGACAACAAACCCTTTAGCCCCCTCCCCAGGGACGTTAATGACCCTGTGAGTGCGCATGCTGCCCTCAGAACCTCTGATGATAACATTTAGGAATCACTTCTCTTCCCCTGTTTCTCTTCGTGACAGAAAGCCACCATTCTTCTCAGAGCCAAAATGTACGTGGCCTCAGATCGAACCCGACACCCTTACACGAGTGAAATAGAAGTAGGTTTTAATTAGACTGACGGGTGCTGATTTTCTTTAAAGCTGCTTCAGAGCCCCTCTTCCCCCTGAATCCTCTCTCTAGCAGATGCGCTTGGTTGTCTCACGCAAGCATCTGGATGTAGCTGTGCACACGTTGCTCTGGAGTGTGTGAATTCATGTCTGTCATTGGGGCCGACTGGCTAAAGTGATGTTCAGTTTTATGTTTCGTCATGTCACTATTCTGAGTTTCTATGAATTGCAGTTACAGCTGCAGTGGGAAACGTGTATTTGGGCAAACTTTCTCATCATCAGTGAAATCCAACCAAACCATTTTATGGTTTTTGCCTTTACTTTTTCTTCCCTCTCTGTTTCTTTCTCCTTAATTCCCCTTAACTCCTAGTCTCCTTAACCTCTCATTTCTCTTTATTTCTAGTCATTGTTGCTTTCTTTTTCACTTTGAATTTTTAGCAGTTAGCAAATAGTTCTAAACTCTTTATTTTTTAAGGCAAGTGGAGAGGCTCAAAATTCTTTCATTTACCTTTGGTTACCTATCTGAGGATCTTCATAGGTTTTGGTGAAAGTTACTGCTACCTTTGAACAAAAAAGTTAGTGCTAAATATTGAATTATCCATTTATTTCTACTTTTTATCATAATTATAATCACAGAATTCCATTTTGGTTGTTATAATTATACAAATAGGTAAATCTTGAACAATGCTATAGTTTCATGTAATACTTTTTTTTAGTCTTAGTTAATAGTTTAGTACTAAATTTTCAAACTGCCAATTTGTTTTTGTCTACTTTAAAAATATTTCTAAATTGCAGAACATTTGGTATCATTAAAAGTGGTAAACTTCTTTGGACTTACTCAGTTGGATTCTGATGATATAGGTGGGATGATAGCCTAGAAAATTCTCAGTGTGAGATATATTTTGAGAAACTTTCCATGAGTTAAAAGACTAATATTTCCTGAAATTTATATGTTATAGTTGAACATAGTTAATTATAGTGGTCAAAAAATAAATATGATGTTAACTTTAACATAGTTATCACAATAAAAGTGGTAAGTACTTCTCAGCTTTAGAAAACTAAATAAGTTTATTTCACAAACCAACTTCCCAGAAGTAATAAAGAGGTGCTGTAATTTAACTTCTTAATTATACAGTTTGTTGTAGTCAGGTGTAAGTCAAATATTAAGATAGGATTAAGTACATTTATCAGTCTACACCTAAAGGAAATAAAAATGTATTCACACAAAAATTTGTACTCAAATCTTCATAGCAGTATTATTTATAACAACCCAAATGTCTATTGACTGTCTATTGAGTGAATAAACAAAATGTGGTATATCCATACAATAGATCATTATTTGATCACATGAAGGAATGAAGTACTGATACAAGGCATAATGTGGATGAGCCTTGTAAATATTAAGCTAAGTGAAAGAAGCCAGACACAAAAAATCACATATTATATGATTCCATTTAATGATGTGTTCAGAAGAGGCAATTATATATAACAGAAAGTAAACTAGAAGTTGCCTATGGCTGAGGGAAGGAGGAGACGGAGTGTTTGGTGGTGATAGCTAAAGGATACTGAGGTTTTTTGGGGATGATGAAAATTGTTGTATATACTCTGAGTATACTGAATCTTCCTTTTAAATTGGGTAAATTGTATGATGAATGAATTACAGCTTATTAAGCTGTAATAAAAATATTAGGACTTGTATTTGTATATTTATGTCTTAAATGCTAATGAGCAAAGAAAATTTTAATTACCTTTGAAAAAGAAGACTCGTTTGCCTAGCTGTTTTGACCATAGTGAAATTACTGTGTTCACATTCTAGCTCATACACTATGCATACTGACATTCTATTCTAGGACTTGCATTTTGGTTGTAACAGAAATAATAATTTATTTTGTGAGTGAAACTTTGCAAATAATTTTTTCATATTGGCTGTTTTGAACATTTTGATATAAATCATGTTGAAATTTAGGAAGAGTGAGAAAAGAGTAATCAGAACTTGAGTCAATTGTTACTTCTAGGGGGTTAGTGGGTGTAGGGATTGAGCAAAAAAGAACAAGGACTCATGGACATGGACAACAGTGTGATGATTGCAGGGGAGAGAGGATATAATAGGGATAAATGGTGATGGAAAAATTACAGTAAAAAATGAAAAAGGAAAAGTAAACATGTATATAGTACTAAGCCTTTCACATTTAAATTTGAATATACTTAGAATATTGTTATTTTTAAATTTTGTTTTTAAAACTTCAAACTAGATAATGGCAGCAATACTTTTTTTACTATTTTTTTTACACTGGTGATAAGGATGCTCATTGAGTATGGCAAACTCATAAGGGAAGAAATGAAGGCTACACTAAGTGAAATAAATAAAAATCCACAGGGAACCAACAGTGAAGGGAAGGAAGCCAGAGTTCAAATCAGTGAACATAAGGAAGAAATAAACAGTCAACTAGTACAGAATGAAGAAACAAGAATTCCAAAAAAAAAAACAAGGAGAGAATAAGAAGACTCTGGAACATCCCAAACATGCCAACATCTGAATCATAGGGATACCAGAAGGAGAAGAGGAAGAGTAAAAACTTGAAAACTTATTTGAAAAAATAATTTAAAAAAAAAACTTCCCTAATTTGGTGAAGGAAATAGACATACAAGTCCAGGAAGCACAGAGAGTCTTAAACAAGTTAAACCCAAAGAAGCATTATAATTAAGATGCATTATATGGTTTGCATATAATGCAAACCAAGATGCATTATAATAAAAATGTCAAAGGTAAAAGATAAGAGAGAATCTTAAAAGCAGCAAGAGAAAAGCAGAGAGTTTCCTACAAAGGAGTTCCCATGAGACTATCAGTTGTTTTCTCAAAAGAAACTTTGCAGGCAAGAAGTATTTAACATGATGAAAAGCAAGTACCTACAACTAAGATGACTCTATCCAGCAAAGCTATCATTTATAATTGAAGGACAGATAAAGTGCTTCCCAGACAAGGTAAAGCTAAAGGAGTTCATCATCATCAAGCCTTTATTATAAGGAATGTTAAAGGAACTTATTTAAGAAAAATAAGATCAAAATCATGAATGGGAAAATGACAACAAACTCACAACTATCAACAACTGAATCTGAAAAAATGAAAACAAACTAAGCAAACACCTAGAACAGGAACAGAATCACTGATATGCAGATCATTTGAAAGGTTATCTGTGGGGAGCAGGAGAATGGAGAAAAGGGTACAGGGATTAGGGAGCATAATTGGTAGGTACAAAATAGACAAGAGGATGTTAAAATAGTATAGGAAATGGAGAAGCCAAATAACTTATTTGCACGACCCATGGACATGAACTCAGGAGGGGATTGCTGGAGGGAAGGTGGGTACCAGGTGGAGGGAGTCAAGGGGGAAAAAATTGGAACAACTGTAACAGCATAATCAATAAAATATACTTTAAAAAATTCATCATCTTGGCCACATGAAATGTCAAGGCAAGTTTACCAGTTGCCCTTGCTTCCCATCTCTACTTCCCCCAAACTGTGGTCAATTGATGTATCACACTAGTAAGTAAGCTGGGTATTCTGTCAGCAGTCCACTCATTCCTTTATCAAATAGACCTTTGTGCCACGGCCTGCTGTGGGCCCTTTGAAGAAGAATGTTACTTATATTGTGGCTTTGAGGAAAGTGTCACACACATGTAAACACTAATTCCAGCGGCACGAGAAACACACTATTATTCAAGTTTATGTGAGGTGTGTGGAACATGTCGAAGGGAGTCTCTAACTACTCGGGAGCATTGGGGTGTTTTCACGGAGATGGTCGGAAGGAATAAAGCATGCAAAGTCATGGAGATGTGGAAGGGCGTGTCCTCTCTAGGGAACTGTTCTCCTTTCGACGGATTGTGTTAGGTTTTCAGTACCTGTGATATAACCAAAGGGGTGAAATGCATAGTTGAAAATATGCTCCAGAGCTTCAAGCAGGGAATAGGTGGTTTGGGAGACATCAGCATGTGTTTGCAGTTCAACACATTAAAAAAGAGGATGTACAGAGTAAGAGACAGGGACTGAACCAAAACTCTGGAACCACCCATGTCCAGGATCAAACAGAATAGGAGTGTTATTTGTGGGTGAGTTTTAGGGAAGAACAATGTAATGGATGGACCCAACCCATAGAAAGGTCAATTAACCCATCTCAACACAGCTTGTTGAATTTGGCTATTAAAAGTGTTATTTAGACTGATTGTGAGGATGCAAGCCAGATAGCACAACAATTCTGAGTAGAATATTTAAAGGGAAATGATGTGGATAATCCTTTCAAGAAGCATGCAGGTGAAGAGAGAAGGGGAATGTGGGGCGCAACTCAAGAGAGAGGTAGAACCAAGGAGGGCTTCTGTTTTAAGGGAAACTTCAGCCTTCTTGTAGGCAAAAGGCTACAGGGAAGAGGTGACGAAGAGATACAGCAGGGAGACAGGACGCTGGGGCTCTGGACACTCTGTTAACAAATGTATGAAACATTCCCTCAACTTAGCCAGGACCCCATATTGATGGAAACACTGAAACTGCTGGACAAGAACACTAGGATAAGTTTTCAGATTGAGTTTGAAGCAGTCTTCAGCAGGGCAAGAAAGGTAACTTCACCTTAATAGAACGTGAATTTACAGTATAATTCAAATTGTCGCTGGCTACAAATGAATGGCATTTAAGAAAATCGTGTTGTGCTTTGCATCATAGCCAAAGCAGTAGGCAAAATAATTTTATGCATCAGAGTCTAGTTCATTTGTTAAGTTGATGGTCAACTTTGGGTAGTGGTTATAAAGTCTCTCAGCATAAATTCTGTTACAATTGAGCAAAGGGAAACCATTACCTTCAAAAATATCTCCAGCAAAGGATTCATTTGTATTTGTAATCTTCAAGGACTGATTTCATTTACAGTTTTAACTAATAGCCAGTTCCAAAAAATGATGTGAAGAACTAAATCTCTTGATGATTCCTTCACTTACTGATAAAGACTTTTAGTATGTGCTACAGTGCAAACGTCTTAAAAGCGTTTTGTCTGAAATAATGTGTTTAGTTCCTTCACAGAAGGTGCTCACAGAACCTCCAGACAGCAAACCCCGAGCGCCGAGCGCTCCTTTTACATGACCCTAAGAGTTAAACTGCTACACTGGGGGATTTTTCTTTAAAATTAATTTAACCGAAAATCTCTTCAAATTGTATTGTTGGTTTTGGCGCAGGGCATGAAATAATTTTCCATCCTACCCCACCATTCCACGAAGGTCAGACTTTGAATTGGGCTGTTACTGTCTCGCTGCAGAGTTTCCAAGCTGCGTTAATTTTGGTTCTGCTGTTGATGGATGGAGCAGTTTGAATTCTGACAGGTAGCAGGCCGACTTGAATGACCTGCAGAGGCAGATGTCAGCCTGTTATTTCATGCCCGTTTGTCAGGAAGGAAAAACAACGTCTGTTCGGGCTGCTCTATTCTGGGGAGCCCGTGTGGAAGGGTGCGAATGTGTGCTACCCTTACTATAGGTTATGGGGCAAGATGTATGTGGTATTTATACAATACACTGACACATAAAGGAACATGGGAATGGTGTGTATGCTGTGTTTTTATTTAGCATTTTATATTTTTGTACATATAAATAGTTTGTGTGGCTATAAATAGAGCTCTGTGTCTCTGATCACATAACACTACAAAATCCCTTAAAAGATGTGAGAGGAGTGTGTCCATTGGTTGTGTATTCATTCACACATCTTTCTATGGACGTATGTTCTTGCCATTGAGATCATGTAGCGTATCAGTATGGCATAGGTAAAAAGAGAGCACGGAAAGCAACATTATGGAGTTAGGAGGGTGCAGCTGGGAGGGAGGAAATGGAAACCAGAAAAGGTATAAAAGTGAGGCTCTGACTACATGTATGTCCTGGCAAAGTCTTAGAGCAGAGCTGAAGGCAGAGGAAGAAGCATAAGGTAGAAATTGTCTGATGAACCAGCTGATAAAATAAAAGAAAATGCAGTGTCATTGGGAATCAAAACTGCTTGCATGAGTGACTTAAAATTACCTGGAGTTCAGGGATCAGAAACCTGTGACCATCCGAACCCAAGGAACCCCTTCCCTCCTTCAGCGGCTGTCTTGACAAGGAAGAGCCTGTGAGGCAGAAGGGTTCTCAGAAACTCCTTGCATTCCATGTTCTCTGAAGAGCAGTTGGAGGAAGGTTTGGGCTAGCCTTCTCAATCCCAGCCCAGAACTGGATTTATCAACTTCATTTACATCTGGGAGTTTGCAGAGAGACCAGTTTGCAGAGACTGGCTTTTGTTGATCAGCTTTTATCTTTGTAAAGTAATGCATACATATAGTTTTGAAAAGTCAAATAATACTAAAAGGCTTATGAATACAAATTGCAGATCCATAATCCACCTCCCACCCCTAATCCTATTCCCCACAGGATGCTACTTTCCATTCATTTATCTGTATCTGTCTCTTGTGGTGTTTATATACTTCCACATAATGCTACTACATAGTTCCTTAATTTATCCATTTTATCCATCAATGGGCTTCTCTTTCAGCAGATGAAAATTCAGTCTCCCTGCTTCCCCCCTCCCATCCTCTCTAATCAGCATTCGGGTGTATATCTTTATGCCAAGTACTGTGTGTTCTTTAGTTATACTACTTTTCTTATACAACATTTTTTCACTTGTTTAATATCCTTAATTCTCTCAGTAATTTTTCCATGTGCTCTAACATATTCCCAATTAAATCTTCCACCCAGGTGTACCTATCAGATACTACTTTAGTTGTGTTTTCTCAGGAGCCCTGCGTGTTGCCCTGCGTTGTGGGCAGTCACTTTCTCTAGGCCTGCTCCAAGACCACTGAAGTTCATTCTCAATCTTTTGTTGTCACCTTGAGAACACTATTGCCCTCTTTCCTGTTTTTGGTCACTTTTCCTTGATTTTATGCCTGCTTCATTTTTAGTTTTGTCCCTCATATTATGACGGTACCTTGCTGATAACTTCCTCAGAAAACATGTATGAGGCATAAATGTTTTGAGAACTTAGCATCTGGAAATATCTTTATGTCACCCTCAAACTTAATTGATACTTTGGGTATAAAATTACAGTTTTAAAATAATTTTATCTCATTGGTTAAGGCATTGCCTTATTGTCGTCTAGCCTCCAATGCTGCTGCTAAGAAGCTAGATGCCATTCTGGTTGCTGTTGCTTTTATGATTTGCCTGTCCCCTTCTGGAAACATCTAGAATTTTCTTTATGTTCTCAATGTTTTGTAATATTACAAAAATGTGCCTTAACATAGGTCTGTTCAAATTCACTGAGTGGGAAATTAATTGGAACCCTTTAATCTAAAGGTTTTGTATCTTTTAGTTCTGGGAAATTATCCCAAAATATTTCTCTGATAATTTTTTTTACCTCTGTTTTCATTTTTCTCTCTTCTGGTCATTTTTGTTCATCAGAAGTTAGACCCTCCTGGATGTATTCTCTAATTTTCTTGTCTTTTCAATTGTTTTTTATTCTACTTTCATGGAAATTTCCTAATTTTATCTTCCTACTATTCAATTGGATTTAAAAAAATATATCTGTTAACATGACATTCTAGTTTTGTTGTTTTATTATTATTTATTTATTTTTAGAGAGAAGGGAAGGGAAGGAGAAAGAGTGGGAGAGAAACATCAATGTGTGGTTGCCTCTCATGTGTCCCCCACTGGGGACCTGGCCCGCAACCTAGGCATGTGCCCTGACTGGGAATCTAACCGGCGACCCTTTGCTTCACAGGCCCGTGCTCAATCCACTGAGCTACACCAGCCAGGACACATTCTAGGTTTTCTAAAAAAAAATTTTATTTATTTTTTTTAGGAGGGGAAGGGAAGGATAAAGAGAAGGAGAGAAACGTCATTGTGTGGTTGCCTCTCACTCGTCCCCACCTGGGAACCTGGCCTGCAACCCAGGCGTGTGCCCTGATTGGGAATTGATCCAGCAACCCTTTGGTTCTCAGGCCAGCACTCAGTCCACTCAATCCACACCAGCCAGGGCACATTGTAGGTTTCTGATTGTTCATATCTATATAACATTTTGTTTTTGTTTCATTGATACAATACTTCTCTTATGATTCTGACAGTATTACTTCTTTTTAAAAATTTTCTTTTGTTACGTACATTTTTTGTTTTCTCAGAGTTCTTTTGTAGCAATTTATTTCAGTCCCTGCCATTCAGTTTTGCAAAAATGTATGTTCTTTGACTTCCTGAATTCAAGAGTGAGGCACTAAAACATTGGTTGCCTGGGTTGGTCTATAGTAGGGAGGGGGAGGGATGAGCCTTTTTATTGGGGTACTCCCAAGTGGTAGTTACCTTTTGAGTGCTGTTTAGTTTCTCTAGAGAAACCTCTGATTCTTTGCTCATTGTTCCTGTTTCAATCCAGAGCCCAGAATCTCTGGGTCTAGAGCCATTTCAGCTTAAGTACTTCCTAAATAAACCTTCCATCTTCTGCAGAAATAAAATAGGAGTTAGCCCTGGCTCTGCAGGATGGAGGAGGGAACGAAGAGCTCTAAATGCTCCTTCCACAAACTTGCCACCAATCCTTCTATTTTTAGCCTTTTTATGATTCTACAAGAAGAGTCGGCTTTCTTCTCATTCCCCTGCAGAAACTTATTTCAGCTTCATCTGCTCTGCTAAGGCAGTTGCTACTCTTCCCGTGGCTTGCCTTCTCCCAAAGATCTGTTGACATTTCTGATCCACTGTTGTCTTCTTTCCCATCGTCCTTTTCCTTGTGAGTTTATTCCATTTCTTATTATTTTATTATCATTATTTTTTGTTCTAATTGCTTTGGTAGGATTGGGAGAGGAAGTGGAGATAAACACATGTTCAGTCTCTCATGTTTAACTGGAAGTTACGAGGCTTTGCTTTTAAACCTGCCTTTAATGCCATTGGATTTGTACAGGGAAACTCCTGCTTTAGGAGAAGAGACAAATTCTCATTTCTCATTCTGACCTTGCTGCTGACTCTAAACACAGCCCAGTAACATGGCATGTTAGTGCTTTAATATTAACTTTCATGAAAGGATTTGAATAGAACTACTCTGCTCTCAATACCGTGCCAATAAAGACTCTTCAATGACTATTGAGTCTCAGGGGACTACTGTAAACCCATGGGTTTAGAGATTCTTGGTTTGGAATTTTCTGTTTGTGAACAAATGGGTTCCAAAACATATGAGTGACTTTTCTTGCATTAACAACAATGAAAAAAATAAAAATAAATACTTTAGTGTAAAATACCTAAGCATGGGAGCTGGTATTTGCAGATTTAGCCAGGACTGTAAGAGGAAATGCTACTGTGAACTTGACTGGGCTGTTGATAGAGGTTCTAAGATGTCCTGGAGTAGGTTCTTGCATGTGAGGGAGGAGTAGGAGTAAGCCAAGTAAGAGAATTTTTCCCCTTCACTTACTGGAAAAACACCGGACATGGTATCTCTTCCTAATGGCTTCTGTTAGACGGACAACAAGCTCACCTATCTGTGTGCCTGGAAGTCTAATTAATTGCTACTGTACGACACTTCCTTGTTTTTCCTTTTGCTTCCCTTTTCTCTTTTCAACAGGACTTAATGAAGCCTTGGTAGCTCTCATCAAAGTCAAAGCCCGTAGCCTCAGATCTGCGTTCAGATGCCTTCATTTTTACACCAGTGTTTTAGAACATAGATATAAAAAGTCCATGTTAGGAGAAGTAAATTGGGTTTCTACTTCAGCCATTCATTCAACAAGCTTTTGTTGAATGCCTCTTATGTAGATGGCACTGTGCTTTGCGATGGAGATACAGAGAAGAGTGGATTATTGGCCCCTGCTCTCAAGAGCAGTTTAGTGGAAAACACAATGTAGCAGTTGCTATAATAGGTATTTATGAATGTATTCAACAAATATTTATTAAAGGCATAGTATATTTAAGGTAAACTAGATGCTAACATTCAAACTAGAACCACTCTAAGGGCTTGTACCCATTTGAAGTCATTGGAAGGATTTAGGTCAAGTGAAAGCCCTTGACCATGTGTCTAAAAGATTAAAAAGTCACAAGTAAAAACCAACCTGTTAAATAAGATACAGTATTTGCAATTTGCAATGCCTAACTGGTCTGATTGTATTCTTGCTTCTTGCCATTACATTCTGTATAAAGTAATCAGGACTTCTAATAAATATATATCAGGTTAAATCAGTTACCTGCCTAAAATCAAATCAGTCCTATGTTACTTTCCAGTTTGAGAAAAATTAAAATCAAACTGTCATTAAGCATTCTTATACATATATTTACTTTGCATTCATGATTATTTCCATGAATAAATTTCTCTAAGAGTGTGATAATTTTATAGCTCTTGAAGGATATTGCTACCCTTCCCTCAGGATGTCGTGTATAAGTTTATACTCACACTACCAGGGCATGAGAACAGTATCTGAGAAGGTCAGTTTCCCTATGCCCTATCTGGGTATCTGTAGTTCTTAGTTATCCTTAGATCTTAAAAAACATTATAAAATTGACAGATAAATTAACATGTCAATGTTTTATCCTCAAGACTCTGTTTAGCAGAGAAGCTGTTAACAATTTCACATGTTTTCTCGGCTGTATTTAACATGCCTTTACTAAACTGCCTAAGCTGGTTCCTGTCTTGTTTTCTATTGGCGTTCACCATTTCATAGTATGTTTAAGCATTGTTTATATTTGGCAGACTTTTGTCTTTTATGCAGTGTGCTGAATATATTTTCAATTTGCTCTAATTGCATTTTTTTAATGTGTGAGTTTTACATCTTAGTTAGGCTAATCTATAAATCTCTTGCTTAATGGAATCCTCTATTTTTTCATTCTAAATCATGATATATTTTAAATATTCAAAAAATCATATAATAGATACCCATGTGCCCACTACCTAACTTTAACTCTCTCCTTTTTTCGCCTCCTCCTCCTTCCCGCCTGACCTCTCTTCCTTCCTTCAGCCTGTCTTTGTGAAAATAGAAGATGTGGCTTTCCCTTCATCCTTCACAGAGCCAGTGATCTCCATGTATTCATTTTATCCTGGCCACTTTTTCTATTGATTTGAACTGCCACAGAAAACTATACAAATTTTTATATATTTAAGTATACTGTACAGGTTATTTTGTTCAATTAATATGCTATAATTAATATTTCAAACCAGAACTTTATTGCTTTAATTACTGTAGCTATATGCATTTTAATATTTGCTAGAACAATTCTTCTTTACTATTTCATTTCTCCCCCAAACTTTCTAGTTAATCTCTAATTTTTATTTTTTCAAAGGAACTTTAGAATTATTTTATCAAATTCTAACCGCCCCCAAAAGGGGATTAGAATTGTAATTGTGTCAGATTTATAGATTCATTTAGGTGAGGTTCATAGCTCTTTAGTTGTATATTTTTCTCCGTATGGCTAACAAACATGACTTTGTCTCTATACCTTTTTTTCATGTTTCATTGTAAAATGTTGCACTTTTTACTCTACAATTACCATGCAATTCTCATTAAATATATTTCTAATAATTACATTTTCTAATTCCCATTGTGAGTGGAATGTTACCATTATTTTTTCTGATTATTGCTGACATATAGGAAAGCTATTGATTTTTTAAAATTAACTGAGCTTCAGTTAATTTTACAGTTAATTTTGCTACCTTGTTGAGTAGTTTAGTTTTCATAGTTTCTCCATTCTCTTAAATTTATCAGGTAGGCAGTTATAATACTAGCAAACAATTATGCTTCCGTTCCTTGCTTTCTAATGCACACACTCCCTAGTTATTCCTCTCATCTTATTTCTTTGGCTGGAACTTCCAAAACAAGGTAGAATATTAATAATAACAATGACAAAGTCAGGCAACTCTGCCCAATTTTTGTTTCCAGGGTTTCACCATTACAATTCTGTGCATAGATTTGTAATTATGTAAGATAGAGATGACATTTAGCTACATGTCTTTGTATACATACATGTCTATATGCACACTTATACACACACTGCATGATGTCAATAGTGCAAAAAGGGAAATGCACATGTTACATGAAATTGGGAAATTATGCTTCATGAGTAAACTAAAATATGAACATTATTTTCATTTCTCCTGAGAAAGGACTAATTCTCCTTCTTTCCCTCAGAGAAGTTTTCACTTCAAAGAGCTGGCTGAAATTTGAGAAGTGAGTTTGTCATTTTGTACTGGGGAAAAATGCAGGCATAGGGAAGACCATTCAGCTCATGACATTTATATATATTTAATTATGAAAGTCATAACCTCATTAATACTAGCATTTTAAATGTTAATATTTTAATATTTAAAATAAACATTGGGATACTTCTCCAGATTTTTGCAGATACAGTTTTTACAATTAGATACAGTGTCCATGGAATTTCATGTTAGTGAGCCATTTAATTCATTTTAAAGCACGGGTCCTGCAAGTGAGAAGGGCACACAGTGGTGTCTTTCCTGATGTGTCTCGGGAACCACTCCCCAAAGGTCCCACAGGGCAGGTGCAACATGCTCTTTGAATGTTAATAAATGAACTTTCTGTGGGAAGCAAGCCTTCCAGAGTTGTTGAAAGCAGAACATATTGACAAAGGTAGAAAAGAAATTGGAGAGGGACCGATTTCTCCTTCATAAAGTCTTGGAACTTTTATTTTAGGCTTTCAGATATATTTAATGATGTCAGTAAAGATTATTTTAACCATAACAGTAAATAATTTAAGGCACTGGGTGGAGGTGGAAGAGGCAGGGGAGGAAACTCAAATTTGCAAACTGTAGTGTTTTATTCCCGTGTAATCTTGTCAAAGTTTCCTCACTAAAACAGAAATTCAGGCAAATAGAAGGTGGAGACCTCCCAAGGAATTTGTTAGTGGTAATGGCATGTGTTGTACTCTCGGAAAGTACTACATAATTAACGGATGGGCCTTCTTTCCTAAAGCCAGGTCAAGCTATTGGATGAGTGAATTGTTTAGGTGTTGAGAAACTACTTAATTTTCTGCCAGAGGCACAGGGAACCGCATGCTGCTCAGGTCTGCAGCCCTGAAGGTGGCCCCTTTCCCATGTATTCCTACACAACACTGTAACACGTGCACCCCTACACATGTGCGAACACGAGTAGGGCCCACTGTTCCATTAAATTGTGTGCAGTAAACTCTTGTCCTCAGCTTGTGATAAGCTTATGATAGTGGGTTGAAAATAAAGATTTCTTGTATATTCTTATCTCAGAAGTATAGGCCCTCCTTTCTCCCTTCATCCTTTCCAGAGCTAACCTTTCGCTCCATGAACTGACCCCGAATTGTCTCCTACTGACCAATGACCATCCCATCACGCCCACTGATTATCCATACTTACCAACTCTTCCCCTTCTCCTGTGCCTTCAAGCCTTTTTTCTCCTTCTGTCAACAATTTCTACCTTTTCCTCTGACTCTATTTCTGCCGAAACTACAGACCTCTCTCCTTTATCATGAAACTGTTTGAAGAAATTGTTTATATTGCCATCTGCATTTTCTGGGTATGTACTCTCCGAATTCTCTTCTATCCTTATGATGCATAGCACTTAGTATTTTTCAGACTATAAGATGCACTTTTTTACCACATTTTTGCTTCAAAAATTTTCCCCCTCTAAAACCTAGGTGTGTCTGGGGTCTGCACCATAAGACGCATGCACCTAGATTTTAGAGGAGGAAAATAGGGAAAAAATTTGAAGCAAAAAATGTGGAAAAAAGTGCATCTTGTAGTCTGAAAAATATGTCAGTCCGTTCTCAACTTTCCCCTTTTCATCACCAGTGACTGCAAATAGTGAAACTGAATAGCTTATTTTCACTCCTCATCCTATTTTATCTTTCTTTACCATTTTTGTGCACTTTCCATGGGTGAGCTTATGTGTTCCCATGACTTCACATCTACTTTCATAATCTCAACTCTCACGTGTGATAATGAAAGTCCTGAGCAGATCTCTTTCTTTAGCTTGACACCTCCCACTGGATCTTCCCAGGCCCCTCAAACTCATTATCTTCAAAACTGAACTTATTAAAATAAACTGGAAGAGAATATATATGCAACATAATAAAAATTAGATGATTTCTGGGGTTCAAAATCATGAATATATTTATTTTGAGAGAATGCCGCCATTCATAAAGCATCCTTATTTTTCAGATTGAAAAAAATCAGTCTGCTACAAAGGACTCTGGCCCAAATGAGCTTGTATTTGATCCTAAACAAGGTTTTGTTCACCCCCAACAAGGGGTTCCCGGGGAAGAGAAGGAAGTTATACCATTTAAATCCTGGGAAGTTAAATTTTCTCAGTTCTAGAAAGGTTTTTGGTGCTCCTTAAGAGACGATTCATTAGGCCTGCTTCAGCTGTACTAGATACTCAATAAATGAACACTTGCTTTGACTAAATTTATAGCTTTGGAGAATATTTGTGTCTGTTTTAATTGTCCTGAGTCATATCAGTGAATCTCTGAATTTCTTGTTGTATGGTGAGTCTCCCTATTTCTTTCCGTTGATTTTCTTACTAAATGTAAACTGTTTCAAAGAAGGTTGAAATTAGACTAACATTTTCCAAAGTGTCTACCTTTCACTCTCACTGAAGAAAACCTCTGGATTTTTTTTCACTCTGCTGAAATATCATGACACCTGTCTAGGCCAATTAGAGAGAGAGAGTGGTTGAGTCTCTGCAGTAGAAATGATGGATGTGCTGGGGATGGTTTTAGTGACTCATTAGCCAAATGCTACAAAGATATAAAAGTTTTGTGGTTTTTATTTTCATTTACATCAAGAGCCTGCTTAAGCCTGTACCATTCTCTCCACGACTTCTTTCTTGTGCAGTGGAAAGAAGCTATCTCTTCAAACCACCCTGTGTTCCTTGCATTTAGTATGCGACCTGTCTTGTTGCCAGTGTCTTTAGTTATCCCAATCATATTTCTGACTAGTAGGATTTCCAGGCTGGAGGAGGAAAGTGGCAGGAATTTAAGTATGCCTTAAATTCACCTCTTTATGTCCATCTCCCTAGGACAAGTGATGGACACACTAGTAGTTTTTTATCTTTTCATTTCTTTTTTTACTTCATATCAATTTATGGTATTTGGGTTTGCTTTTGTCTTTTATTGCCCCTACCCAGCCTCCATCTTCTCATTCCCTCCTGTGATTAGTCCTGTGGCAAGTGCATCTTTCTTCGGTGCCTTGGAAAACACTAGGCCTTTATTCACATTAAGTCCACAATATCATAAATGAAATTTTGATTTGGGTGTGGAGGTTTCCCTGTTTGTAATATGAATCATAAACACCGGCAATGCAATTTTAAGAAGCTGATTTTTTTTTTCACGAGGGAAGGAAAATAAAATCTCAGAATCTGCTCGAGTCGGACCTCACCCCTCCCCCACCCCACCGCCTACTTCCTCTGAACAAAGGCTGGGCAGTCTCAATCATTCTGAATACTGTATGAAATTTAAGGCTACATACAGAGCATGTATGGAAACAGAATGTGCAGCAGGAGATGGATTGCCCCTCTTGCAATATTTACGTATCGGCAGCCTTGTTTGTGCGCACACATGCGGCACATGGGAGGTGGGAGGAATAGTTGGCTGTTGGTACAGATTTATATTTCCCATCACTGCTCTCTATCCTTTGGGATCAACTTTGTTATGGGAACACCAGTGGGGGTTTATTACAGTGCGTGACAGCAGGTGTGGGGCTGTATGTGCATTGTCGATTCATTGTCCTCCTGGATCAGGATTATACAGTCACGCACCCCTCCTTTCCAAGAGCTTGCTGGGTGCACGGACATTCATGTATCTGTGGCACTGGGTGCTGCACAATGCCCCCCGAGTCAGTGACAGGATCCCACACACATCAGGCAGGGCTGGGAGTGCATTCGAAAAGATTTGGATCTGCAGACTGATAGATGCCAGAGGGGAAGGGGGAGGGGTAGCATGCTGGTTGAAAAAGGGGAAGAGATTAGAAGTCCGAACTGTTAGCTACGAAACAGTGACAGAGATGTAAAATAAAGAGCAGAAAATATATTCAATAATATTGTAATAACTATGTATGGTGCCAGGTGGTACCAGAAATATCAGGGGGACACTGTGTAAAGTATGATTCTCTAACCACTATGCAGTACACCTGAAACAAATACAAAATAATATTCAATGTAAACTGTAATTGAAAAATAAAATTTAAAACAGATTTGGTTTAAATGCTTACTGCTTTTCAGTTTTAGATTTAGATAATTTAAGAGATAGATTAAATGCCACTGAAATAGGGAGACTCACCATACGACAAGAAATTCAGAGGTTCACTGGTATGATTCAGAACAATTAAAATAGATACAAATATTCTCTAAAGCTATAAATTTAGTCAAATCAGGTATTCATTTATTGAGTATCTATCTACTACAGGTGAAGCAGGCCTAGTGAATAGTGTTATAAGGAGCACAGAAGTGTTTCAAGAATTGAAAAAATTTAACTTCCCAGGATTCAAATGATACAATTTCTTCTCTTCCCCAGGGACCCCTTGTTTGTGGGTGAAAAAAATCTTGTTTAGGATCAAATACAAGCTCATTTGGGCCAGAGTCCTTTTTGACAGACTTTTTCTCAACTTGAAAAATAGCAATGCTTTATAAATGGAGGCTCAAAATAAATATATCCATGAATCGTAACCTTAGAAGTCACGTAATTTTTATAGCTGTTTGAGAGAAGTAAAAATATGTACTTTAGAGGAAACTGAAATAACAATTTTTAAAAGATTATAACATAATGATAAGCTTATAAATTACGTTCTTAATCCCCAGATATGGGGTAAAAGGAGTAAAGGGTTGAAGGTATGTATTTGGATAGTTTTTAAGTAGAATGAGTAAATAGGTATTTCCCATTTCTGGGTACCACGTTAGGTACTAGACGTCAAGAGCTACAAGGTAAAAATTCTTGACCTCAAGAAACCCATAATTCTGGGGTACCTGGTACTAGCCCCTTAGCTAATTCTTCTTCTTTATGCCCTTCTCAATATGCTTCCCTTCAAGAGCTGTTTTCTTAAAGTATATCAAGTATTTCCCAGATGTGATCATTAATATGAAAAAATGGTTTAGGAGGACATGTACTTATGCAAGATTCTTCATTCAAAGGATCTGAAGTCATAAAAATCAAGAGTCCAGTTTCTCTTGATTAGTAAAGTTTTGAATTGTCCTCTTACTTCAAATTCTGCAGCTCGAAAAGGGTACTGAGGAGTTTATGATATTCTCTACTTTATCAACAGACCGATCTTGCTGAAACACAAGTCTGATTGTATCTTTCCTCAGCATAGCATATAAGACCCTGCATACATACCTCTTTATTTTTGTCTCCTCTTCCTTCTGCTTGTCCCCAAATTCTCACAGTCACGAACTGTTTGGAGCCCCCATATGCTCCTTGTTTTTGCCCACATCTCTGTCTTTGGATATCTTGCTCCATATACTCTTTGGGGAAATCTCCTCTGCATAATTGTCCTTCCCACCTGGCAAAATCCACTGTCTCCTTCAAAACTTTGTATACATTTATATTTTAGAACCATAACGGTATATTACTTTTGTTTTCCTGTCAGTCTTCTCTATAATATAATGATGAGTATTTTTGATGTATGGAATAAAGATATTTATGGCTACATCCCAAACAAAGACATTTATGGCTACATCCCATGTATTATGGTAAAGTCCTTCTGTATTCCTTTATCCCCTGTATCAGTCACAGATCCTGGAGCAAAATAGGTTCTAAATTAATATTCACTGGGCTGAATGTTGAGGGAGATTGTACAGGATGAAACAACTGGAAAACAAAACAAAGCGATGGTGTATGTATGTTGATGAAAAGTCCCAAAGAGAGGAGCCGGCCTGGTTTAGGGGAGTGCAAAGGAGGTGCAGGGTGGAGGCTGCTGAGCGCTCCAGGGAGGTGGGAAGCCTGAGGCGGACAATAAAGGTGGGAAGAGTGCTTGGCAGGTGGGAAGAAAGGATGACATTCCAGGGGAAAAAGCCTCTCAACAAAGGCCACTGGACCATTCCTTAGTGATCGTATAGCCTAGATTTTGTAGGTGGTTCTTATTTCATGTCACTTAATTCTTTTTAATGAAAGCTATTGATCAAATGAATGTCTAAATGTAATTTAATCTGTATATCTTTGTAAGCTTTTTCCCATAACTAGATTTATGAAATAGAATATATATCCTGGTTTTAGATTGGAAAATATGGGTACAATTTCCTATGTAAATTTGCATCTGAGGGTGAAAATCTCCTGCTTTGGGGCATAGAGTCAAGGAAACCAAAGCGATGGCATTTTCTGTTTTTCTTGGTTGATGATTCCCATTAAACTGCTTCTATCCTGGCTATAGGTGATAAATAGATATTGCTGCCCAACACGAAGTGAAAACCAACAAATTTTTTAGATGACATGTCAAATAATTATTTAGTATTACACTGTTGTTTAATAATTATTTCATAAAGAACAGGGAGCTTTCAGAACTTTGCTAGCCAGGGGTTCCACTAGAACCACTAGAATTCCTTGGGAGGCTGTTAGAAATGCAGAGTCCTAAGCTCCACCCTGAACCTATTCAATGAGAGTCTGCATTTGAACACTCTCCCTCCATGACATGAATGCTACTGGTCTGCAGGCTATTCTCTGAGTGGTGAGCCTTGCAGGCATTTTCAACTGGAGCTCCACACTTGAACCACAAAAACACAAAAAATGATTTGAAAGCCTATTTTCTCAATCTCCCAAATTTGCTAAAAAAGTAGTGCATTCTAGATGCAGAGGTAAGAAGTTAATTCATTACATACAATGGCTGCCTTGGAGGATTAGGGCTTAATTAATTCTCTTATGGATCCCCAGTCAGGAAAGCCATCCAGAATCCTGAACTTGATGGAGAATTCAGGTCAATTCTATTACATTTAAACTTCATTAAGTGTGAACACATTGAAATAGCCAGGTGTGAGCTATAATCTTGTGAGATGTGTGCCTTCCCATTGGTGAGATGTTTGTTTTTATTCTGAATTATCAGAAATCATAACCAGTTTCATGCAAAATGCAGCTTTCTGAAATTTAGCAGACTTTTCAATGCCTGATTTACAAACCCAAATGGTGCAGATCTAGCTATGACCACATAAAATAAGTAAAAGCATGGCACATGATTTTCATAGCTGTGTGTATGTGTGTGTGTCTGTCTGCCTTCCTGTCCAGAAAAAGTGCAGCCACTGTTAATATAATAAGAATGGTTTGCACAACATCCCTGTAACCTGGCAGCCAAAGAGAGTGGACTGGAATGTGCATGCATGAACAATGACTACTCCACTGTACTAGTCAGTGGGGGGCAGTAAATGCCATTGAGTGAGCAGGTGTACTGTGTGGCCATCACATTCATTGCTCTGAGTGAGCAGAGCAGCGAATCTGCATCAAATTTTGTGTTAAGCTTGAACATTCCTCCTTGGAAACTATTTGGATGATGCAGAAGGCTGCAGCTATGGACAACTGGTGATTGGCAGCTTCATCATGACAACATGCCCACTCATGCATCACATCTCATGCAGAGTTTTTTGGAAAAACACCAAATCACCCAGGTGACTCAGTCCCCCTAAAGCCCAGATTTGGCACCCTGTGACTTCTGGCTTTTCCCAAAACTGAAATCACCTTTGAAAGGGAAGAGATTACAGACCATTGATGAAATTCAGGAAAATACAACGGGGCAGCTGATGGTGATTGGGAGAACTGTGTGAGGTCCCTAGGTGCCAACTTTGAAGGGGACTGAGGGCATCATTGTCCTATGTACAATGTTTCTTGCATCTTGTATTTTCTTCAATAAATGTCTCTATTTTTCATGTTACATGGCTGGATACCCGCTGGACATATAATTTAAATGACTTTGGAATTTAAAGACATCTTTCTCAGATACCTAAACTAAAAATCACTCATTTTCCCACAGAGTGCATAGAGCAGCCACTGAAAATGTGGTAATAGGAAAGATGAAATTTTCCCATGCTCTGGGCCCATGAAAATGGGGCCATAATTGACTTTATTTGGCAACTTTCTCCATTAACATTCATTATGACAGTCACATCTGTCCTGGGCATGTAAGTGTGTGTGAGATTGGATCTGGGAAAAGAAGAAAATGTCTTTGAGCATGAGGCAGCATTTGGCCTCACTACCTGGAGTAAGAAATCAGGGAATGCTGAGGCACATTAACAGCCAGGGACTTCTGACGGTGACCTCCTACAAAATTGGATCAGGCTTTTCTCTGGCAGTTGTATTAAGCTCACACATTTGATGAAATGTGCTTATGAAGCCAGCATATTTGACTGCTTTCTTTCTTCGCCCCTTTTTTTTCTGGGGCATAGATTCTTTATTATCTGCTGAAGTCATTTCACTCTGTCAATATTCCATAGAAAAATGATGGACATTCTATAATTTTGACTTATACATTAATTCATAATTTTGATGGCTCTACCTTAGGGCTGCTTTCTTTCTCACAGCCTTGTCTTCTCCTCCCTCCTGCCCCTGAGTTGGGTCTCTGGTTGTTCCATCCAGCAGTTCAGCTTATGACAGCTGCGTCTCTCCTTATTGCCTTCGCGTACTGCGGGTCTTTTTTCATATTAAACCCGCAATAACGGCAATGAAATTCAGATTTATAGCTGGAAATCGGCCTATTTGTAATATGAAACATAAACATTGGGGCATTTGAAAAAGCAAACGGATTTTTTTCCCCTGCTTTGTATTTTTCCTTTCTTGGAACTTCATGACTTGAGTCCCAAGCAAGTGCTACTTTAAAATTTTCTGGCACCATGTAATATAATTGATAATAGTGTTTAAGCAGCATCTAATATCATCCAGCATAGTGCAAAGTGAGCCATCCCAGGATATGAGCTTAAAAAATCGCATTAACACTTAGACAAAATGAAATTTTTATACTTGATTTGCTCATGGTTGGACGGATGCAACTAAACACAATTTGAGCTGTCACTTTGCAAAGGGGAAAAAATATGCAACTTTGGAATATTTCAAATGAGCCCAATATTAGATTCTATAACTCAAAGTGACACAGGAAATACTATTTGCAACATGATTGGTTCATTAATATTTGGTAATTGTAGTACATCATTTTAAGGGGGAAATAAAATGCAAACAAATGTTTGCAGCTTCCAGTCAGTCACTGCTTCTCAACTGCCACGACCAGGAAAGGTTTGGGAGCTAAAGGATGTGTGTATTGGAGAGGTTATATTTTCCCCTCCCCATTTTTATTTTGGAGGAATAATTTTCATCATAAACCAACATGTCAGACAAAGCATCTACATTTTAAAAAAATATTATTTCATGATTTTCCACATGCACATTTGATGTAAACCCTGGAGGTGTATTCCCTGAGTACCTATTAGCTCCATTTTAGGGAAATTACATTAAATTATTAGTGACAAATTTACTTGTCTGCCAATGTATTTTTCTGGAATTTTACTACAACATCAATACTTGGCTGTTTTATATGGGCCCTCATTTACCTGTCTTTGAAGGCAGCAACCCCTTGGGGAGCCCTGTCTGTCACTAACAGAAACTGGAAAGAGACTTTAAGTTTAACATTCACAGTTTTGAATTAGATGGAAAAATATGTTGCACTTTAAAAGTGTAATGTGCACTCTGAATTTTACAATTAGGCAAGTTTTTTTTTTTTGTTTGTTTGTTTTAGGGTTTTTTTTTTTTTTTTTTGGTAATCTAGTGTCTCACTTTTTGGACAGAAATAAAACAACACAGACCCATCACCAGCTAGTAGAGTATTAATGATGGCTGTTATCTTTGGGTGTAAAATATGTCTGTCAGGGACCAACAGCAAAATGGGGATAGTCACATTTCTTGTGTTTATTTTAGGGAAGTTAATGTGGAGAGGATGTATTGTGCTGTGAACAGAGCCCCTCCGTGCATTGTTCCCTTATGTCCTAGTTGCTATCGGGAGCTGTGGAGAGCTCCAGGTCTGGAGTCGGGTGGGAAGCCTGGTGTCCTCAGGTTGCTGGCAGAAGCCTCAGGAGAAAGGATCTGAATGATCAAGATCCCAGCCCTTTATTGTGATCTGTTGTCTTATTTTAAGTAAATATTAATGCTGAAACCCAATTTCATATTCTTTTCTTATAGGAAACTCTCCAAATTCTGTAGGTTTTAGACCCCACAAAGCCCGGATCTGTTGTTAAAATTGGATGCTATTTTTCTTCGCATCCCAGTTCATGAACAGTTCTGGTAAGCCGAAGCAGCATGTGCGAGGCACAGAACAGAAGCTACATCTCAACCGTAGCGCCCTGTTGAGGGAGTGTGTAAGGCTAGGTGAGCATGGAGTATAAGGAAAGCTTGAAACAGAAACAAAGGGACATGAAGAATAATAAGCGAGAATGTAAGTCTGGGGGAGGGGGCTGTATTCATCTCTGCAGTTTCCCTCCCATGTAGAATTCTTCTTCATGAGAGTTTACTGAAGCGATACTTGACTCTGAGGACATTTAAAATCCTCCTGCCTGTACCATGTCTGGTTCTCTGGTTTGTATATTATTTTTTCTTTGAGACTGCAAAATTGTCTAGTGGAAGATTTCAGTTCATTCTTCATTGAAGATCTGGGGTCTTTAAGCTGATCAAGACTCTTCTGTGTCTTGGATTTACCAAAAATATGCAAATACTTTTTTATTGTAGATATGTGACTTGGAGTTGAGAGCTGTGCAGATATTTTTTTTTTCAGGAAAATATTTCAGGAATTGTTTTCTTGTGACGTGTACTGCTCCATATGGTTTAAACATTGACTATTACCTATTCTCCCCCATTCTCTATTAGCTAGGAGCCTCCATCTTTTAAAGGCTCCTTTTCCCTCCCCAAATAAACTCAACCATTTAGATCAAATTAACTAGAATGTCTGTTTCAACAGACCTAAAGTCATCCTCTGCTATGGTTTTCAAGGCTTGACCTTAATTAAACCTCTATTTTGCCAGAAAATGAGACTGCTGGAGGGGAAGACCATGTGAATTTCTACTTTCATTTCAGGTAGAACATTTGTAGCAACTGGGAACAGATTGTTAATGAAATATTTGTTTTATCCAGACATGTGTTGTCGAGATCTGAGAATTTGGCGGTTTGGCAAGTCTAAATGGGGAAGAATAGTAGCTAATTCCACAAAAGAGAGACAACAAGAGATCAGTACTCCTAAAGGAGATATAGGGGGTGATATAAGGAGTAAGGACTTAGGACAAAATGAAGGGGGCTATGGACAACATGGAAGTAGTATTTCCTTTCTAACTGCCTTCCCAATTTCACTTCCTCCCTTAATCATGATTTTTGGTGCTAGATAACTAAAATTCATTATTATATTAAGTAATCACAGCCACCCTGTAAGATAGATGATAAAGTCCCTCTTTTCCCCAAGAGGATATCAAGGTGCAGGGTGATGTAACAATTTGCTTCAGATCATCTAAGTGCCCGGCTGAGATTCCCACCAACTTGTGCCTCACTCAAAGGTCAGGCTCATTTCTTCTCTGTTCGGTCATCTTCCTCCTACTCATCTACTACTTCTGGATGTTGAGCTATTTTGAAATGTTTACTCTTAAGTGTTTGGCCAATTCTAGAATCTCTTGAATAGTACCTTATGTACTCTTTAAATATATCGCCAAAAGCTGCACAAAGAGCAGTTAATAAATAAAGATGCAGATCAGCTGATTTTGGTCCTTAAAGCATCGCCTTCACTGGGGGAAGGGATCAGTGATGAACCAGGAAAGGAAAGGCGCCCTGCGGAAAGCTGGATGCACTTCTGCTCTCCATCCTGAACTGCATCAACTCTGGGAGGAGAGCACAGCGTGCTTGTGTTCATTCAAACCAGAAAGTCTTTATTCAAAGAGAACTTTCAGAATTGTTAGGCTGTCCTGGGCGTTGAGATATTATTGCTAACATCTCCTACACTTCCATCGCTGATGGCTACTGAAGCTTCATGATCACTTTAAACTAGAGCAAATGTTTGTGAAGAAGGTTGTGTTGGTGACTGACGGTCACCCAGTAGAAATGTCATCTAAGCCTTTCGGTTTTGTTTTTCATTTATTGCACTAAGAGCGATGTTTATGTTTCTTTGACACTTCAAATCAATGCTTCCATTGGTAAATCTCGACATGAGAAATAGATGTAAGCTATATTAATTACACTTGTGCTTTTGTTCCTAGGATGCAACCAAAACAGAACATTCTTCTTCTATCCTCTCCAAAATGTTGGCTGCCCCCACCCATTGAATGCAGTTGTAGCTCTAGGACTTTAAAGGCAGCTTGTGGGTTAAATTAAGTAATTGGATAATGACAAGTTATTAAACCCTACTAGGTGTTTTGGAGGTACAGAAGAACTGTAGCCCTGGCCCTAAGTGTAGTCAGAGAAACGACTAAGAGTAAGGGTTATAGGGCATCACATGACGAAAAACTAAGTTGTGGGATAGAGACTGCTGTGGGTGCTCAGAGAAGCAGTGTGTGGGGACCAGGGACAGTTTCACCGGTGTGGATGGGGTTTGGTAAGCAG
Organism: Carollia perspicillata; assembly: GCA_004027735.1. Lineage (NCBI taxonomy): Eukaryota > Metazoa > Chordata > Mammalia > Chiroptera > Phyllostomidae > Carollia > Carollia perspicillata. The sequence goes on from PVKM010005254.1 coordinate 39,193, forward strand.
GAAATGGCACAGAGCATTCCTGGCGGGAGGCACAGGTGAGGCAGGAGGTGGAGATGTCTGGCAGTCTGCAGCTGAAGCTGAATATCAGAAATAAGTGGAAATAAACTTGGAGAGGAAAGCAGAGGACTGGACAAACTTTGTAGGGCATTCATCATGAGCCACTGAAAGAGCATTGGCTATATGAGTTCAACAAAGGTAAAACTATTGATAGAAATGCCAAGGTTTTTACAGACCTACAGTTTTATTTTCCCCATGCTGCCCATTTTTATTAATTTTTGTATAGCTTTGTGTAGAATTTTAAAGGTGCCCTTGTCTTGAACCTTCTCATAAGATAGCTTTTATATTTAATTTTTCTTAGCTCCCCATCTTAAACAACCATTGATATGGAACTGGTCAATGTCTTCATAGACTAGGGTATTCCTGATTTAAAATATGTTCTTCTTCTCCTCCCATAAGCATCCTCTAAATTATCCATGGTAGTCAGCTGTGACAGGTTATCGTCCCATCACCCTCATGTCTCGTGTACATCCCAGGCCTGTATTCTGGTTCAGAAAATGTGGTCTTCTAAACTACAGAAAGCAAGCCACAGAAAATGAGTGGAAGTTCAGGACTGAATCAGTTGGCATCAAAGATGTGATGCATCAACCTGGCATCATTGGGGACAACCTTAGTTTGGGGCACTGCTTCAACTTCAAATATTTAGCAGAGCTCATTTTGCATTTTTAAAAATTGAAAACCAAGGGGAAACTTCCACCAAGGGGAGCCTGTTTCAGGCATGAAACGTGGGAGGTAGAGTCTTAACATCTTTCTGTGATTATGAGCTGTGGAACCTTGGGTGAATCACTACAGTTCTCTGAACCTTAGTATCACCATCTGTAAATGGAGAATAACTACCCCCTACTCTATAAGGTTATGATTTTTCTAAAAGTATGTAAAAATGTAAAGAAACTGGCAGAGTACTTGGCACATAGAAGATCCCCTGTACCTTCTCTTTGTGTTTGCAACTTGATAGAATTTTCTAATCCCAAAATGTGGTAAAATTTAATCTGGCAGTGAATCACCAGCAGGCATTTAAGAGCACCAGTGGACAGTGATGGTGATCTTGCTGCCAACAGCCTGGGATTCTTGGATAATTCAGCTCTGAGGAGCTGCCCTAAATGCAGAATGCTATAATGATGATCATTATTGACTGAAGTATAGATGCCAGACAGCACTGTTAGTGTCCAGTTGTAACAAATTCATTTGCCAGGCAAAAGGAGGCCCTGTGGGTTGCATGGATTTTCCATTATGAGTGCTCTGACAGTACCTGAGCGTTAGTTAATGACTTAGAAAGAAGGGGCTGTATTGCCTTGTAGGCCACTGTGCAGAGCCAAGAGAAGTTCGTGGGCAGCACCACCTTGGGAGCCAAAGAGAAATGACAAGGACATTATTTAAGACACCTAAGTGAGACTGTATGAATGGAAGGGGGAGCATCTGGGTAGCTAAAGGAGGCACTGCCATTTTCCTACCCAGAAAGTATGTCAGTTCTAATGATTTGAACAAGCTTTTAAAAATGTAAAGCAGGGTAACATTTTTAGAGTCCTTCCTATGGTATTTCTTTTATAAAATGATTTCTTGTAAATGAGGGTCTTTTTATGTGAGTTTCTTTTGCAAAAAAAGAGTTCTAACAAAAACAATGCATTTGACTAATAACAGCTCAGATGATTGCATCTGTTTTTCGAGGAATGTTAATAAAGAAACAAATTTTCAGGCACTTCCATATAATATACAAATCTGTTAAGTAAATTGTGCAAATCTATCTTCCTAGTTTAAAGCATTGAAGTAGATGGTCAGTTATCTTGGTGTTGCTTTTCATGTTTTTAGTATATTTTATCCTCTACAACTCAAAAACGATTGAGGACAATTTATTTAGAATCCAAATAATCGCACTGTATGTTGGCATTCCCCCTCATTTACCCGCATCGTCCCCATTGTGTATTTCAGCAACTTCTCATAGAAGAATTCACATCTTGTATTTGTCTTAAATATTCGATGCCTTTTATTTGCCCTTTGCTATTTCCTTCGCCTCACTGTCAGTGCTTGATGAGGACTCAGCTGCCCCAGCGGTCGCCAGCTAGATTCCACGGTATAAGCAGCCCGTCATCTAAATTATAGCTGATGTTACAGCCCTTTTTCCTACCTGCAAGGGTTACTAACACTTCAAAATGGTGGGGAAGTCGGGCTTGGTTTTGAAATAAAGAACTTCTCTGCATGTTTGCTGTGTATAAACTCATCTGCTCCTGAATGTTTCATTTCAGCTCAAGATGGAGGGTTTATGATTAATACAGTTGACGCGGAAAATGGCCGAGTGCTTGGCTTCTTTTAAATATATCATGCTCAGTGCACACAGACTCTGAGCATCAGTTAGAGAGAAGTGACAGCCGACTTGACCTTTCTCTCTGAATCGTATGTGGAAAAAGAGAATTAGCTTGCTACAATAGTACTTGAACTTGCTTTAACTTATTCGCTTTCCTCTTTAGAAGGAGAAATGCACATTAGAAATGCAAAATCACCTTCAGGCCTCATGTTGTCTAAAATGAAATTAAACTTCTTTATAATATTAAATCAGAAGTGTCTTTCAAAAAATTTACTAAGGTCTTCATAGAAGATAATATCCAAGTTTTCTCTCTCTCTCTCTCTCTGTCACTTTTAAACAAACTAATATTTACATTTGGTGTTGAGATGCATTGTGTGTATGTGTGGTGTGTATTGAATTTTTCAATGGCTATGCACTTCCCCAGGAGGACATATGAACAATAGTTCCACTAGAGAGGTATGAGTTATAAAAGCTTTTAAATTGGCCTTCACGTAACTGGAAACCAAATAAATGGCTACGGCAAATGCAAACGGAGACCTAGCAGGGTTTTTTCCATAGTTGCCAATTACTGCTATTAGATCTAGTATGCTCTGCTTATACCCAAAACAACTATGATTGACACACACCTTGGCCAATCATAGTGTTTCCTTGTCAGCTGTCATTAGCCTGTGATCAATTACCATGATTTCAGACTAACTTGAATGGAAAGTAAAAATGCAGTGTTACCGAAAAGCTCATCAGGTAAATAAGCCACATTAAAAAAATATATCTTCTCTGACCTCTCTGACATTTTCAAACTGTTTAAAAGCTGATGTTAATTCTTTCTGAGGGCCTTTCATCTTTAGTTGACAACAGAGAGCCCAAGAGTGGTGACAGCTCTTGTCAAGTGGGACCGTCTTATCAAAAACAATACCCTCCAGATCTTTCAATCCAAATATTCTAATCTAAAATAATTGCATTTAAAATTTCATGTAGCTTTTATGTTTCTCCTGAACCATCCTGGTATGAAACCACAGGACTCTCTTCTACAGTCCACGTTAAGCTTCAAATTTTCAATATTGCCGGTTTAAAATGTGTTATAAAGGTGACATGTGAGCACTGAGATTTTAAAACTGTAACTGGAGTGAACGGCTACAATTTGTTCTGCTATGTCTTTTATTTGTATCTACATGCTTGGAAGGTGTTTCTGCCAGTGTCGGTCCCTGTTCTGTGTTTATATCACTGTACTTCTTGTGCTCGGCCCAAAGCAGCATAACATTTTAGCTCTGCAAACAGCAGAGATCCCGGATTTGGCTCTGAGGTGATGTGAATCATCTGTCGAATATTTAGGTTTTTAACACCATGTTTTAGTTATATCTTCCCAACTCAATTCAATTTGTGATTTGGACGAACCTTGTAATTGACACGTAGTTGTAAGAAGCTAGCAGTTTTATCCCATGTCTGTGCTGGATCCCAAGTCATTTGTAGAAGAACTTCGCTGTTTTATAGATTTGAAGGCAACCACAATTACCAGCCCCTTGAAACACAGGTACTGATGTTCAAGAGACTAGTTTTATATTTAGGGCTCAGAAACATTTCTTTTTTGGCAAAATTGTGCCACAGACCTGAGCATTTCCTGTCCTCGTGAAATCTGGAATCTCTTCTCAAGGTCACTGACCAAGCCCTATCACAAGTGTCATCTCTGACCATTCTTGCATTCCTTCCCTTTCCTCCACCTTTTCTCCACATCCACCACCGTCACTCTCCCCTTAGTTATGCTAAGGTTTGTTTGTTATCTATATTTTGTTTCTTTTTTAGTTTTGCCCTCCTTGAATAAGTTATTTAGTTGGGCTTGTCCTAAGAGAGGATCACATTACAGATTGAAAGGCAAAAGTTATCTCACTCAAATAAGTTTTCGCTGTTAAAGCTCAGCAGACTCACTTCCCATCCACACAGGTGAGGCAGGGCTGCCCACCTTGCTCTTGTAGATTCAAGGTTCCAGATATAAGCAAAAGAGAGAGACGTACGATCCTTTAAAATCTTCCCTGATTTAAGCCCCGAGAGAAAGCAATAAAAGTGAAAACGTGCACTCCCTTCGGTGGTAGCTTTTCTCTCGGATACATGGTACCTGTAGAATCTTTTTATTTTTCATTTTAAGCTTTTACTCAAGGTAAAAAAAGGAGGAAAATGGTGTTTAGATATTTCAAAAAACTGACATGAAAAAGAAATTGCATGTTTAAAATAAGAGGATCTGTTTCAGGGCTGCAGGTCTGTCCATTCCTAGGAAAATTGTGTTCAGAATCTGAGCTGTGTTTCCACATTGCTTGTAACCCCTGACTCCTGTTTCTAAAGTGACTGCAGGACCAGCCAGAATGACAGAGGCCCCAGTGCCGGCTTCACTCTCATTACTCCACGCGCAACACAGATGTTAAGATGTGAAATGTTGCTTCGAGTTTTCTCTCTTTTCACACCCATTCTTTTTCCTTTCTTTTGTCGGAAAGTATGCTTAGTCTTTTCTTGTCAGACATTACTAAGGTATTACTTAGTAATTACAGACATTACACAGATATTACTAAGAATATTATATAAACCTTACGATTGAGTTATTTCTTTTAGGCAGTGTAAGATGGAGGTAGCAGGAAGCCCAGACTCATTGTATAGACTGATCTTTGGATCTGAAGAAAAGTTCTAATGGAAAACAGCAGTGTGCCAAGGGTGTCAAATAGGTTAGGGTTCAGAGCCCAGAGGCTGATTTTATTAGGACATTAGTAGTTCTGTGATGGCTCCCTTCCCCCGCCACAGGGACAGGATGGAGTCCAGCACTTTTCTGCAATACCTCCCACAAGATGCACAAATTCAGGCAACTCTGAGCACCTTGCCCAGTTAAACCAAGCATGAAATCTCCGTGGATGGGCCTACAGACACATTTCAAAGCAGCTACCACCCCCTATTCAGGGTCATCAGGTCATCATCATATGGTTCTGAGAAGCTATTTTTAGGGAGGACAAAAGTCTCACTATGCTTGTATCAGGGCAATTTGTACCAACTTTACTCCATATAACTGAGAAGTCATCTTTGCGCCCCCCCCAAAAAAAAACAACCACCCCACTTCCAGAACCTTCCACCCACTTCCCTAAAAATTGCATGGCTGTGTATTGATCCTGCACCAGAGTCCTTGTGAATCTTAGACTCCTGCCTCACTTCCAGAGAACAAAAGCAAAAACTAAAAATACGTTTGCTTTTCCTTATGTAAATGAAAATAAATAAGGAGTCGGCATCTCTTTATTATTGTTTTATGCAGATGCTTATCTCTCTTGAACATTAAGAGAAACCCTGGGTTTAGGGAAAGGAATTCCTAATGTGCCACGTGAGCCTCATCTTCCCCAAATAGAGATGCAGTTCAGCAAATGCTGGTGAGAATGCTCTGACCCACGGACAGTTCTGAAAGTCCGGATTTGGCTGTCTACACAACAGTATTACCAATATTAATCTTTTGAACTAGATTTTAATTTTTGCTAATGTAGATGAAAACTTACTATTTCATCTGTTTTCCATATTCTAATAGAATGAAATCTTCTATTTTGATATTGATTAGTCTTTTACCTTAGATAATTTTCTACTGTCTTAAATTTTTTTCTTTCAGAATATTAAAATATTAGAAGCTGCGTTGAACATACACTCTCATCTTCTCCTGTCTTTAACTGTCTTAAATCTTTACTTCCTTTTTTTCACTGTATTGAATTCTGCTTCCTTTGGTTTTAGCCAATGCCATTTGTTGCATTTTCTCTTTAGCAATACTTTTTTCCTCCCCCTCTCTCCCTTCCTTTCTTTTCTTCCTTCTTTCCTTGTTTCTTTTTTTAAGATTCAGATATACTATTCTTATGTTTCCATTTAACACTTAGAAAGTTATTCCAAAATGAACTTACTATTTTTAATTATGTAAAATGCAAGTTGTGATATTATGTTTGAAGTGTGTGTTTCTTTGCTTTCAGAATGCAGCTCATGTCATTTAACATTTGCAAATGTTAGAACTATTTTGTGAGTTGCCCTGTAGGTTGAAAATCCCTAGTAGCCAAGCAGTACTTATTTACTAACCAATGACAAGATGCCTCTCACACCTTCTCCAACTCCTTTCTGTACCCAATAGAAAGACATTGTTTTGTTTTGGTTTTAAACAGCTTTATTGAGATATGATTTACATGTCATACAACTCATCCATTTTAAGTGTTTTGAGGAAACAGAAGCTTCCTTCTCATTCAACTACATTAAGTTTATTATTTGAAACTGGAAAAGCTACAAAACATGATCAAATAGAAATCTTAAAGCATTCTGTGAACCCCATTCTGTTTTAATGCATAATTTTCCTATTACAGCCGCCTGTTTGCACCTCTGGAGTTAAGGTCACAGCAGCGTTTGCATCATAAACCCCCTTTTCAAGGGTTTATAAACGCAGCTGCTTTTGTTTGCTCGGGGCTGAAGCTTGCCTCATGAGGCTTCCACGCAATAGAGCAGCTTTTTGGGGTTGAGTTTTCTTTAACTAAATTAAAATTTTAAAACACCACATTGCCCTTTTAAAAAATCATGGCAAGTGTTAAAAAGCCTAGTTAGAAATTTCTCCCCAAATAACTTTTTTAAGTGTATATGCAGTTTTTAATTGCCTTTAGCTTCCAAAAATTCTCTACCGTGCTCAGTTTGTGATTAAGGTTATTTGCCTCAAATATTTACAAACCTAAATCCAGCTTGGGTTATAAACTAAAAAACATGTTATATACAATTGCTGTCTTTCAGCATTGTTAACAGAATTATTTTACAGTGCATAATAAAGTACAAAGATGGCATGAGAAGATAGAGAGCCTGTCATACCTTGAGAAGTTATGCATATACATGTATGTATTCGAGAGGACATGTTCTCTAGGAGAGTTAAATATTGAGAAAGAAAACCATTTACATTTTTAGGATCACTGGGTAGTAGGGGATGCAGAAACAACCATAAATTATTAAATGAGTTTTAATAATAAAGAGCAAAATACATATGATCATTAAACAAAATACAATATTAGAATGTCAGTTTAAATGAAGTATAATTGAGAACCCTGACTTTGTTTGGACACAATTGCCAGAAATTCCTAATCAGACCTTCACTTGGTAATTTTAGGAGGTTTGTTTTTCAATCACAGATCAGTAAGTACGTGGCTGCCGAAATACCACCGTGTTTCAGAAGGTGGTTTCATTTTTGTTCACTTTTAATTTTGAAAAAAATTTTCTTCAATTACCAAGCAAATTTATATTTGGTATAGAAATGATAAATAAACTCAAAGGCATAAGATTATTAATTAATAGTATATTTGGACATGTACAATTTGTTAGGAAACATACACAGTTTTAAGGAAGAAAGAGAAACTCATTTTTCAGTCAAGTGGGTTTCAGGGTACACTGTGGTCCCCCAGGAGTGAGGGACTCCCTTTTCTCCCACGTCTGTGTCTTACCCATCCTGGCACAGTCCGTGCCTCCGAAAGAGTTGTCCAATGGAGAAATGACTGGTCTGCTCACCCAGGAGCTTGTAAGGACAGCAATTAAAGACTCAAAGACCAAAACTGTTTTTCTAGCCTCCCTCCCACTTCCTGACTTCCTAAAACAAAACAAGACTAGCCAACAAACAGAAAGGTTAAATCTGGATTTATGAGACTAGCACGAGGGTGACAGCGTGAGCTTCTGTTTCAGCTGTTCGGCCTGAGCTGAGGTTCCCGCGGCGGCTGACAAAGGCGGCAGCAGGTGCCAGAGGAATGCTGTCTCAGCATCCCCCTGTCGTCAGAGGCTGCGGCGGCAGTCCCGAGCCCTGAAACCCGGTTGCTCGGCTCCCCAACCTCACGCATGGCCTTTGACAGTCCTTTGAACTCGGAATATGTTTATCTAAGCCAGAATTTGTATCACTAATACATGCAGTTCTAAACTAGTATTAAGAACACAACTGTTTTTGTTCCCTGCTAAGATATTTAGTAATCTCCCTGGTCTCTCCCAGTCTGATACTTTTTACCGGGAGATGCTAGTTGTCATCCTGTTTCTTTAACAAAGAATTACTTAATCAAATTGCGCTATAAATTCAGGAACGTTAAAGGAATGAGAAAAATAATTTTACAAATTCGTTGCTAACAGGCTTAATCTTTCAATGTGTTGTTTCAGTTAACAGACTGTTTGTTTTTCCTGTGAGTAAACAACAAAAAGGGGACTTTGCCTGCTTTCATCCCCAGCCAAGTGAAGCATTGTCAGAGCAAGAAATGTAAAAACCAGGGGCGGGGCGGGGAGTTGGGGAGGGTATATAGTGATACCTCTCAGACAGACATGCCTTGCTCTATTCTACATTCACACGTGTGTGAAGAAAAAGGGGCACACCACACCCATAAAGCAAATACAATGATGGAGGTGTGAAATCACCTCCTTTTGTCAGTGAATGCGTCAGATTTTCATTCTGGAGTGAAAATGAATCCTTCATGTCTAGCCCCCCACCAGCCATTTCCCATTAATCCCTGAGTAGTTTCTCTCTCTCTCTCTCTCTCTCTCTCAAGTTAATCTATTAAATGTGGGCACTTCAGCCCCAGGAAAAAAATCTGAGTGCAGGGCTCCCTAAGAAAAATTAAAATATCTGTTTTTGTTTTCTCTCATGCAGTGGGGTTTTCAGGCCTGGATGAGACAGTGAGGGATGAAGGGCACTGCCACTCGGAAACGTGTCCACCCCAGAGTGTCAAGAACAGCCAGGAGCCCACTTCCTGCCCATTGCCCTACACACACCTAGTCTAAACACGTATTTACAATTTTAAATACACGTGTACACATTTCAGATTGATCAGTTCAAGTAATGACTCTGGGGGTTTCACAGCCTAAGGAATTTAATAATACTGCCTCTTTTTTCTATACAATTTGCTAGAATGAATTTAGGATCTGACTTGATTAGGTTTAAATTTATAGATGTCGCCATTCTCATTCAGCATGTCTAGAAAGTATTCTTCAATCAGTATACGTATCTCTACCTTTTTTATATTCCTGATGTAGGCAACAGTGTCTTTAAACAGTT